>JAQZBX010023077.1:0-31092 GCA_029593785.1 Cabassous unicinctus | reverse complement strand
CAGTAAGTCCACTCTAGTCCATAGCTCTTCCCCCAATCCTGAGGAGTCTGGGATGGTGATGTCCACTCAGTCTCCAATTGAGAAGGGCCTTATAGCCCATGGATAAGATGGATGGAATTATCCTGCCTGCAGCTGCAGACTCTCTTCATTCCCTGGGATGGCTGTTGTCCATCATCATCTCCCCGCCAGGTGTCCTGGGTGAGTCCATTGAGCTGTAGAGTAGGAGTTGCAGCTCCACCGAAATTCCGGGCCCAGCTGGCACATGGACAGCCCAAAGACTCCAGTCTCTGGATGTACACCTACAAACTCCAGCACCACATATAGGTTTGAATAGAAGGGACAGATGGACCATGTGCAGGGAAGACATATTTGAGTCCAACTCTGTCACTCTCCAGAGCACAAACTCCAAAGCAGGGTTCACTGGCAAGGCACCAAACTCCGGAGCTATCCGCCCTAACATAGGACCTGGGTGCCTCCAGAGCCCTCAGGAGCCCCTCTATTTGGGGTGATATCCACTTTGGAAGTCTATGAGGTCCTGCTGAGATGTGTGTAAGCGTTACCTCTGGGATGACCTCCTGACTCACTTTGAAGTCTCTTAGCCATATGAATTCATTTGTCTTTACCTTTTCCCATCTAATACACCCATTAGAATGGCAGCTATTTAAAAAACAGCAGACGATAAGTATTGGAGAGGATGTGGAGGAATGGGAACCCTCATCCCCTGCTGGTGGGATTGTGAAATGGTCCAGCCAATGTGGAGGACAGTTTGGCGGTTCCTCAAAAAACTAACTATAGATCCTCCGTATTATCCAGCGATTCCACTGCTGGGCATATACCCAGAGGAATTGAAAGCAAAGACACAAACAGATATATGCACACCAATGTTCATAGCGGCATTGTTCACAATTGCCAAAATTTGGAATCAACCCAGGTGCCCATCAACAGATGAATGGATAAACAAAATGTGGTACATACATACAATGGAATATTACTCAGCTGTAAGAAGGAATAAAGTTCCTGATTTAAAGCACGAAAAACCAGGCCCGTGTGGCTGAGCAGAGACCGAGGGGAAGCCTCACAGGGAGCTGGGAGGGCTAGGGGGGCCCATGACCCCAGGTGGGGTCCATGTCCCCAGGGGTTTGCATGGAGAATGGGTTTTGTTCTGAGCACTGTGGAAAACTATCGTTGACCGAGTCCGATTCTGAAACTTCTTTACCAATTGAACGAATGGGGATGTGGCTGTAGTGAAAACTGACTCTTCAGATCTGGGTCCAGGAGTCTAAATGTTCCGTCGTGCGCGCATGCGTAATCACATACAAAGCAGCCTTGGGGATTGAGGAGGGACCCTGAGGAGCAGCGAAGGCAGAACCCTGGGGTTGCAGTTTCCGTGCCCAAGCCCAAGAAGAAATGTAGGTGACACATTCTATTCTGGCCACAGGAGAGACAGAACGAGTAGTCCCAGGTCACAAGGTGAGAGTAGCCCAGCTGCTGCCCCTGCTCGGGTTGGTGCGCCCTCCGCCTTGCTCTTTGCCACGCCATTCTGACCCAGGAGGCTTGGCGGGGAATCCTCTCCCATCTAAACTCATCAGCCATCAACAATTGCAGCATCCCAGTAAGGGAAGCCCAAAGGGCCTGCCTGTGGAGATCCACCCAGCAGCAGGAGCATGATATCCGAGAGCCGTTTTGACCACTGCTGCCTTCTCGGGAGGCGCTGTTGCCCAAACTATGATTTTGCGAATCTTTTTCCTCACTTGATTCTAAATGAGTGGGACCGTAATTGGAAGACGTGCCAGCAATTACCCAAAGACAGTGGCCGTCCCTGATAGGGCAGCCAATGCATTTCATTTGACAGAAAAGCTTTACTTTCCCTCTCTCTCCCTTTACAACTGGCGGTGAGAGCTGGGAACTGGTTCCGAGATCCAAGTTGAGCGGAGAGAGAAGGGATATGAGCCTTACCCAGGGCCTCCTGGGATAGGTGGATTATGTCAGGTGTAGGGGCTTACCTGACTCAACATCAGTTTCATCAAGGTGTCTGAAGGAGAGGGCCCTTGTTAGCTCATATAAGCAGGACAGCTGCCAGCCTGCCAACACCAGACTCCTGGCACCTTTTACCTGGGAGCACCACGGTTATTTTAATACTCACTACTGTTCATTAATTTTAAAATTGTATCATTACAAAAAGCAAATAATTGATGAGTGTCTAAAGAATAGGCTCTGGGAAGCGGGTGTGGCTCAATGGCTAGAGCTCCCGTTTACCATGCGGGAGGCCCCGGGTTCGCTTCCTGGGGCCTCCTTGTGAGAGCAGGCCAGCCCACGCGGCGCAGTGGGCTGATGCAGCAGGACCTCACAGCAAGAGGAAGATAAGCAGACACGGAAGAAACACACAGTGAATGGACACAGTAAAACACAAGCAGCAAGGGGGGGATAAATAAATAAATAAATCTTAAAAAAAAAAATAAAGAATAGGCTCAGTGAAAATGTAAAGAGCTCTGTAGTTGTCAATAAATAGGATATCAGCAAGCTTGGTTCTTGCCATAAAGACAAATAAGATGAAAATAAACTACCAGGGAGCGGATGCGGCTCAAGCGATTGAGCGCCCCCCTCCCACATGGGAGGCCTGAGATTCTGTTCTGCGTGCCTCCTGAAAAAACAAAAACAAACAAACAAAAACCAAATTGGAGAAGCCTATGTGGCTCAGTGGTTGAGCACCAGCTTCCCACACACGAGGTCCCAGGTTCATTCCCCAGCTCCTGGTACCTGGGGAAAAAAAAAGGGGGGGGCCTAAATGGCATTTTGTGGGAGTAGAAAAAGTAAAATTTAAAAATTGACCTTCAAGACTGTCCTACTTAGCAGGTGATTTGGGGGAGAGGGGAAACGTAGGGGATGGTGGAAGCAGCCCTGACAAGGAAAAAAAAAAACTCTCCAGGACCAATAAATCATATCTCCTAAGTCACCTTTATCAAATGCATGACAAAATATGGATTGCTAGTGTATTTGAACAAAACTCAGGCAACTGTTTAATAGCTGGTTACATTCAGGAGACTTAAACAGATCCTAATTTCCACCTCTATTTCAAGTGCCGGTGTAGTTTGTTTCTCATGTATTCATTCCATCTGGCATTTAATGGAAACAATGTGCACAAGTGGGTAGTTTCCACTCTTGAGTGCTGCGTAGGTGAGAATCTCTAAACACTGCAATAAGGAGTGGCTGCACCACGACTGGAAAAGGCAGAACTCCTGGACACAGGACTGGGGAGTAACCAGAGAAGGGGTTGTCTGGTAGACACAGGGAAGCATGTCAGGGAGGCTGCTGCATCCAGGAGTCTACTACTCCTGAGCTTGCCAGCAGGAGAAAGGCAGATTTGTGAATTCTGAAGAGTAGGGAGATAGAAGTGGCCAAAGGCTAGATATACAAACAATATGGTTTTTCTTTCATTTAGATTTTTCTTTCTCACTCTCATTTTTAAGAAACACTTCCTTAAGAAGTGATATCTGAGACATGACAAAATAAATTAAATGTGTGGTCCTGAATGGATCCTGGACTGGAAAATACATTATGAGGACAGTTGGTAAAATTGGGATATGGACTTTAGATTAGGTATTTTATCAATGTTAAAATGATTAAATTTGGTAACTGTCATCATGTAGGAACTTTTTGTCTTTGTTTTTGGGAAAAACACATTGAAGTATTTAAGAGTAAAAGGGGCATGATGTATTCAGCACCCTCTAAAATGTTTAAAAATTATTTGTGTGTGTGTGTGTATGTGTGGAGAGAAAGGGAGACACAGGGAGATTGAAAATGATAAAGCAAATGTGGGAAAATGTTGGTAAATTTGGATAAAGGGTATACCATGGTTCTTTGTACTATTCCTGCAACTTTTCTGTAAGTTTAAAATTATTTTCCAATTTAAAAAAGGCTTTTAAAGGTGCTATTAGATAAGAAAATTCAGCTATGATGCCAAACCCATGATAACAATACCTTAACTGAGTGAAATTTATTTCTCTCATGTAAAAGGAATCCCGAGGTGAGAAGTCCAGTTCATAAAGATGTCAGGGTCTAGGGCTTCATCTCTTTTGTTGCTTGGGTATCCTAAGCAAGTGGCTTCTACCTCATGGTCCAAGATGGCTGTTCAGGTGCCAGCCATTTTTCCATGTTCTAGCCAGCAAGAAGGGGAATCCTTGAGGAAAAGGGAGGAGGGAGAAATGGCCCATGTCAGCTGTCCTAAGACAAGGTTCTCTGGAAGTTGTCACTCAATATTTCCATGTACAGTTCATTGGCCAAAATATAGTCTGATGGCCACAGCTAGCTGCAAGGGAAACTAGGAAATGAAGCCTTATTCTAGGAATTAATGGGTCCACTTAAAAACCAGGGTTTTTTTTAAGCCATGAAAGAAGGGGAGAATAGATTGTGGGTAAACATAGCAATCGCTACCAAATCAGATCACCTTAAGGGTAACACTGTATCCATGCAGCTCTGCCCTGGCAGCCTCTACAAAGTTTGTGACCCCAAGAGCCCAACTAGGACATCAGGCTGGCCATACCTTATTAATGCAATTAAATTAATGCGGTAGGTGATATTTGTAGGCTATCGGCTCTATAGTCTGCCATTTCAAACAGGCACCACTACCGCAATTCAGCCTCTATGGACTTCTAAGAGATCCACTTGCCATGTCCAGATACTCTACTTGAAGATTAATCTCTCATATGGTGCTTGTCTCAAAGGACAAACTGGAAAGGAAAAAAAAAAAAAGAAAAACTTGAGTCAGAATAAAGACTCTAGTTCCTGTTAGCTGCCTCCTGTGCTTACAAGGGAAACAAGAGTAGTATTTATTTTGTAGTTAATAGAGATTAAAGAGGCCTATTTTGTGGAAAAGTTTGCTATGCTAATAAGTGGTATTTCTAGTTCCTTGAGATATTGGCTTTGAGGCAAGGAGTAATTTTAAAAAATGGTTCCTGACCAAATAAATTTGAGAATCATGCATATTATAAGCTTCTCCTGGAGTTTCACAATACATATTTGTACATCAAAGGCTCTGAGAAGTCCTGCAGTAAGGCAGTCTGTCTAACACAGAGTCTCTCAGACTTCTTTCACCAAGTTTTTTTGTTTGTCTGTTTTTAATCCTGTGTCATTATTTGCTTCCCACCTGTGGATCCCACCTGTTCCAAGGCATGCTTTTGGGTCACAAAGCCCACACTTAATTGCCTCTAGCTTCATTCTAAAACAGTGATTCTGGACTCTGCTCATTTGTATCTCAGAGAAGATGTTTAAGCATAATGACAAGCTTTTTTTCATATGGCTGAATTTAGAAGCTGTAGTGCTATGGGGGAAGGTGTGTTGACACCTGAGACTTCTTAGAGATGTTTAGCAAATCAGCACCTTATTGGTTCAGTGTCAGCACCAGGCTGGGCTGCAGTGACTGTGGGTGTAAAGCTCAACCTCATCAGCAGCCAGCACTTCCAGCAGGGCTCAGTGCAGACGTCCAGGCGCAGCTGTGTTTAGGATGAGGACAATCTTTAACTGTAAGATTTTTAGTGCCAGATCTATATGGTTAACCCAATAAGCATCATTGCAGCCCTGGGGTTCTCTTCTAAGCAGGTCAAATTCCAGAATACTAAATACAGTTTTATTTAAGCTGGTAAAGAGATGAGGGCAGCTATTTTCACTTTCCTTTTGAAACCTTTAGTGAATAAAATGGATTTGCTTTTGCTTCAGAGGGCTAAATTATCACACTGTAACTTTGCCTCTGTGAAGCTAACTAAACAAAGGAAACTGTCTTCATTAAATGAACAGCATTAATTGATGCATTTTCATACATTTTAAATAATTGTGCTTTGTAGTAAATAAGGCTTTCTTTCGTGAGCCTCATGGCACATTTCAGACGCCATCTCATTAATTTATACCATACGCCTTGGAAGCTGGTATTTTATTATTCTTATCAGAAGAGCTGAGGCTCTAGACAGCCTCGGGTCATGCAGCTAATTAGGAACGTGGCCAGAAGCAGAAGCCAGTGCTCCCAAGTCCTGAGGCTCTATCTCAGCTGTCAGAAGCCCACAGCCTTTGAAGGGCGAATTTTCTGTGTTGCAGTCTTGCCCAGAAACATTTTTTTTTTTTAATTGTCCTTTGGAAAAATACTAAAAATTCTTCTGCCAGCTCCTTTGGGCATCCCACAAAGCACTTCACTCGTTCACTCATTGATTCATTCCAAAAATATACATCAAGTGTCTACTCTATGCCAGGCATTGTCCTGCATACTGGGAATGCATTTGTCTTTAAAAAAAATAAAAATAAAAATAAATAAATAAATAAGTAAATAAAGCCTGTTTTTAAAGCTAAGAGAAATATTTAATGGTGGAAGAGAGCAAGAGAATCCATCAGGCTCCAGGAAAAACTAGACATTTTTTAAAAGGTGTGAAATGTATGTCACTATTACAAGGTGTTAATTATAGGGTGGGATATGGGTAAAATATACCTAATGCAAACTATGGACTATAGTTAAAAGTAATATCTTAATATTCTTTCATCAGTTGTAACAAAGTTACCACTCCAATGCTAAGTGTCCATAATAGGGAGTATATCTTTTTGGAGTAATGAATACGTTCTAAAATTGATTGTGATGAAGAATGCACAGCTCTGTGATTATACTGAGATCCATTGATTGTACACTTTGGATAGCTTGTATGGTGTGTGAATATATCTCAATAAAACTGCTTAAAAAAAAAAAAGCTGTGCCTCTACATTTGTCTCAAGCATCACAAAGAGCCCTAGAAGGAGGTGAAGAGCCCTGCCCAGCCCGCCTCTCAACTTGCCACAGGTGCAGAAAAATGAGAGGGGCTGAGGAAGAGGAACTCGGAGGCAGCAAGTACTTATAGTCATAATAATCATCATCATAACAAGAGCTAACTCTTACATAGTGAGCCTGGCACTGTTCTAAGTACCTTATGTATCATAACAACTCTTTGAGGGGGAAACCATTATTAAATCCCTTTTACAGAGGAGGACACTGAAGCCCAGAGCGGTTCAGTGACTTGCTCAGGTCTCACAGGATGGGTAGGACTCAGCCCAGGAGTTTAGCATTAGCCATGATCTATACTGACTGCCTCTCTGGAAAGCCTTTAAAAGGCAGGCAAGGACAAGGAGACAATTCTGCCAGCCCTCTGGGCTCTGATCACAAGAATCAGGATAGAGGAACAGTTCCAAGGAATAAGGCAGGGACCATGTGAAGGTCAGGTTTCCAGTCATTTGAGCAGAGTGAGGGCTTGCTTGTCCCTCCTTGCCCAGGGGACACACCAGGTAGAATTACCGGGAACAAAGACCTTTGAGATAGCACAGAGCTCTGGCTTTCTACCTTCCCTCATTCCCTCAGGGGTAAGATGTATGCATGATAGGGTCGGACACACTCAGGTCACAGAAGGTGGGATTTGGCTGTGAGGAGACCCTGGCTCCCTTATCCTTCTAGTTTGGACTCAATCCCAGCCCCCGTGTCCACCAGAGCTGGGGGTGGGCAAGCGCAGGGCGTCCTGGTTACTTGGCTCATTGTTTACACCCTGCCCCTTTCTTACCCCTGCTCATTTCTCCCTTTTCTTCCCAGGGGGCTCTGGAAGGGGCTCTGTCCTGGAGAAGTGCTCCACAGGAGTCAGGTCAAGGGTTTAGACTCCCCAGACAGTTGCTGGGCTCTTGCTTCCTACCCTGAGGACCTGGCAGTGGCCCACTTTGCTTTTAGAAATGGGTGTGTTCTAGAAAATGGCATGTGAGCCCCCCTTTTCACAATGAGTCCTAATTAACAGCTCTGCCTCATCCTCTCCTCTGACCCTTTCTGCCATCTTTGAAGGGGAAGCTGGAAGGGGGAGCTGGAAGGCCCTCACAGCACCTGTTTTACAGGTGAGGAAGCGAAGACCCTCTGCAAGGTATTGAGTGGTGGAAGGAGGTGAAGAAGCAGGCCTTTGGTTCAGAATCAGAAGTGGAACAGGCTTGGGAGTCAAGGAGGTCAGATACTATTAGATCTGCAGACGCTAGGTTTTTAAAATATATTTATTGTAGGACTTGGAGATGGCAATGCAGACACTGGCGTCCAAGACAGGCTTCATGATGTAACCACCCATAGACTGAGCCTTGGAGACAAGGAGACGCGAGGCAGTGGGATGTGGCAGCTGAGCATGGCCCTGGGGCCCAGATGCCTGCACAAAAGTCTCCCGTGCCACTCCTCAGCTTGTGTACCTTGTGTGACTTGGTTTTCTTGCCTATAAATAGTACATAACACGTAGACTTGTTATTAGGAATCAGTGAGTTAAAACAGGAAAATAAAGACACTCAGCACAGGGCCTGCCATGCAATAAGCACCCACTTAAGTGTTAGCATTATGGGGCAAAAGTTCATTTTCAATACTTACAGTACACCCAAATGCCAAATGGTTTCTTCAATGATTTTGTGGATTTATCCCAAAATCCAATAGCTGTTTTAGAATAATGTAACTACTGAATTAATTTATAAGCAAATGTTACTTTCTTCCAGCCCTACTGGCCTCTTTTCTGTCTCTCATTTCAAAACTTGTTTCCCTACCTCAGGGCCATTGCACTTGCCTGCCCTCTGCCTAAGATGTTCTCCCCACAGCAATTCATGTGACCAGCTCCTTTTCTTCCTTCAAATGTCACTTCCTCAAGATGCCTCTCCTGACCATATAAAATGGGCCTCTATCCCATCACACTGGTTATTCCTTGAAAGTAGTTGTCCCAGACTGTGATCATTATATTTATTTGGTTATTGTCTGATTTCCCCTGCCTCAGGGAGCTTGTTCACTGCTCTAGCTCCAGCATCCAGCAAGGCACCTGGAATATAATCATTAGTTCTTATTAAAGATTTGATGGATGAATGAATGAACGAATGAATGGGTGGGTGGGTGAATGACAAGGAATGGCCTATGTATCTGGCCCCAAATCCTATGACCTTCTGTACAATAATGCCATGGATTCCACTTCCTCTAGGAGGTTTCCTGCCCATGCCAGTCTCTCCCTGAACACACAGGGGTCATGGTCTGTTACCATCACTGGGCAGGAATGCAGACTGGTCTTTTTGACTTCACAATCACAGTACTTTCCCATGATAAGACCCTGTTTCCCGCTGCATTATAAATGCTCTTTGAGGGCCCGTGTGAAGTAGAAAGGAAAGTCAGGGTGTAGAAGAGGGGAGGCCTGTTTTATGAGAGTGGCCAAGGTCAGAACAGTGCTATGAACCATGCCTGAGGCCCCAGCTCTGAGCACAGGTTCTGGGAACCTGAGCTAGACCCAAGAAGGTGGGGCATGATTGTTAGGAGGCTAGAGGGAAGGAAAAAGGAGGATATGCAATCAGGCCCCATGGCAAAGATGAACCT
Organism: Cabassous unicinctus; assembly: GCA_029593785.1. Lineage (NCBI taxonomy): Eukaryota > Metazoa > Chordata > Mammalia > Cingulata > Chlamyphoridae > Cabassous > Cabassous unicinctus. Next base: position 21,728 of record JAQZBX010023077.1, on the reverse strand, counting down.
AGGGGTCAAGCAAGTAATACCCCAAAACAGCAATCTGCAGGGATGGGCAGAGGGGGACACTCATATGCAAATGCAGGCTGGGACCGAGAGGCCAGCTCAGTGCCCTACGTTTGCCCGTGAGGAGGAAGCCCAGCCAGGACACAGGACCTGGAGTGCCTGTGCTGTGCCTGAGGCTGAGAAAGGCCAAGGACGCCCAGTGAAGGAGCAAGAAAGAAGAAGGATCAGAGATTAGAGACACGCAAATACACTGCTGAGCAGACATTAGAACCCCTTGCAGGGACAAAACAGATGATTATTGGAACCTTTCAGATCTGTGTTCTTAGTTCTAATGCTGCTACTTAGGTTGGTCTTAACCTTGGGCAAGTTTCTTAACTTTTCTGAACTTCAGCTTCCTCATCTGTAAAATGAGGATAACAATATTGCCTTGTTCATGGGATTCAATGGGAGACTCAGGGTAAAGCACAAAGTAGATAGACAGATGATAGATTAGATAGATAGATAGAATGATGGGACAAAGGTGGCAAAATGTTAAAATGGTGGATCTGGGTATCTGGGGGGCAGGGGTATGTTGGATTTCCTGTGTGGGGTTTGTATTATTTTTGTAACTGTCCTGTAATTTTTAAATTATTTCAAAATAAAAAGTTTAATATATATAAAGCACATAGTACTACTCAGCAATGCGGTATCTGTGATGGGGAGGACTAAACTACTTGGGGATAAGCTTCCAGGAGGGAATGGGTGAAGCAAGGGGTGTTTACCTTAGGCTGAGCTTTAGATCTTGTAGGGAGAGCAGGTAAGGAATAGCCTAAGTGACAAGAGCCTTGTTCTCCCCGACAGTGGCCGGGGCCAGTTTTGCTCACAGGTGTAAGGATGGATGACTTCAGCATTGCTCACAAACTCTTTGCCTTAAGGTGGTATTGAACTGTGTGTGCCAGAAAAATCTAACATTTTCTAGGACAAGTTCCCCAGACAGGCATTCTTGGTGCTCCCTTGGCAGCATTGTTCCACTGTGATTTGCCCTTTGTATCCAATTTTGATAATTCTTCTTATGTATTTATTGATTTATTGAATGAATTGCAAAGCAAATGAGTAGGAATGCATGAATGAGTCTTTATTTTTCATTTGGACTCTAGTTTCCTGAGAGTAGAGATGAGGATTTTTCTGGGTTTTGTTCTGTTTTTCTACAAAAACATTCTGGGCAATAGAGCACCCAATGTGGTTAGTTCCCTAAGTGGCAGGCTCCTCATCAAAACAGCCATTCACTTAGTGTGTGAATATGGAAATCGCAGGAACATTTTAGTTTTCACTCTGTTGGCCTTTTTTTATTATTATTAAAATTATAAAATTTTATTAATTCAAACATGAGAACACTCATACACTTGAAATTAAGTGGTACCAAACACATTCAGAATAGTGATTAAATGTGAATCCTACACATGTACACTGTACTCTCTTTTCATCAAACTCTGCTCTCTCTCTTCAGTTACTAAGATTAAGACTAACTTTTCATTAGCCTTTGATATATAACAGCTAATTCCTTTCAATGGATAGGTTGACAATCATTTCTCCTGTTATCTTCATGATATATGCAGTCTCTAATAACTTCTGCTCCCATGAAAACCTCGGTCTCTTAATGTCCTGGCCTGCTCTGTTTCATGGTCAGCTAGTAAAGGAATCCTTCCCGATAATCCTGTGCCACCACCAAATCTGTAGAAGAGGAAGGAGCCTGAACACATCAATTTTGATGACTTAGACCATAGCTTTACATACATTCTCTGTCCCTCCCCATGATCTTCTGCATTATTCTCATTCACACAATACGGCATCTTAAGATCCAGTGCCCTTGTTCATCCAGGGAACATAGATCTAAATGAACTCCATTAATGGGGTAGGCCCTTTCATCTTACTGCTCTCTTCCTGCAGACCTTCATGGCGACACATGAAAGGGCTGTGATGAAAGCATAACATCAGCAGATTTCAAACCTCAGGATGAAAGTCATCTATAGTAATAAAACCTTTGCAAGAAATCTCAAATAAAATAAAACTACTCACAAACTGAAGAAATTTTACTTTTCCACAATCTCCTTGCTTCACTGACACTTCCCATCACATGTATTTTAAATGATTGTGACTTTTAATTACTGTGTAGACTTGAACATCTGAGGACTACAGTCTTAGTTCTCTCTAGCAGGAATTTCCTGCTGGACAGCCCATTGTGAGAACTGGTTATGCGATTTACCACACTAACTACATCTCTAAGGTTTTTCTCCAGTAGGAAAACTTTGATGAATCCTGAAGTCAGACCACTGACTAAAGGCCTTGCCAAATTCAATACATCATATGATGAATCTCATGACCCCAAAGGTGTAAACGTTTGATAAAAGTTTTATAAGCACATATTACATTAGTGTGGTTTCTCTCCAGGATGTATGTTCTGACGTTTCCCGAGGCTTGAGCAGTGCGTAAAGGCTTTGCCACATTTGTTGCATTTGTAAGGCTTCTCCACAGTGTGCGTTTTCTGATGTTCCCCAAGGCTTGATCTTTGGAAAAAAACCTTACCACATTCATGACATTTGTATGGCCTTTCTCCAGTATGAATTCTCTCGTAATGCAAAAGATATGAATGTCTGGCAAAAGCCTTACCACATTCATTACATTTGTGTGTTTTTTCTGCACTATAATTCTCTGATCAGGATGTGTATTGTGATGTTTAGAGAGGTGTGGTGCTGCTTAAAGGCTCTGCCACATACATTTGTAAGGTTTCTCTCCAGTATGGATTCTTTGGTGTTTCTGGAGGCCAGACCATTCCCTAAAGGCCTTGGCCACATCCAACACATTTGTATGGCTTCTCTCCAGTATAAATTGTCTCGTGTTTCAAAAGGTATGGACGTTGGGTAAAAGCTTTACCACGTTCATTACATTTGTATGGTTTCTCTCCAGTATGAGTTTTCCAATAACCTGCAAGGTCTGGTTTTTTATTATAAGCCTTGCCACATACATTACATTTATATGGTGTCTCTCTGGTATGGATTTTTTCATGTCTTACGAGATTTGAGAAATGGCAAAAGGTTTTGCCACACTCATTACATTTGTAAGGTCATTGCTCAGAATGAATCCTCTGATGTGAACTTTTTCTAATAAAAACACTCTGCTTTAGAGGGAAATTATTACAGGATTTGATAAGCTGTTGATCTTTTCTACAAGTGAGACTTTTGTTTTGGGCCCAGGCACTCCTTTGCAATTTCTTTTGCCATATCCCCACTGACTTTCAAATTCATGCGTATCTTCCCAAACTTCCCTGAGGTCAAAATCCTCAATGCCATGGCTTTCAGGGCTTTCCAATATCACTGGGTGGCATAATTCCCACTTAATAAATAATGTCTTCTTTTGGTAAAAAGTCCTTGATGGCACACTTAGGAGAAAGATCCAGGGAGACCAGGTTCCTGTAGTTCTCCAACATCACGTCCTTGTACAAAGCCCTCTGCTCAGGGTTCAGGCATTCCCATTCCTCCTGAGAGAATTCTATGGCCACATCCCAGAATGTCAACAGTCCCTAAAATGAAAAACACACTTCACCAAGTGGCCATGGGGAGGGTTCTTACCCTCCCACAAAAGGAGAGGAGAGGTGTTAAGGATCAACTCAATTGACATGAGTGTTTTGCAGATCCATGTAAGTTAATATTAAGCAAGCCATATAGCCCTTATTTTGTTTCATCATACTTTTCCATCCAAGAATATGAAATACATACTAAATTACTACAGATTTCAAATTTATGTGGATGATAAAAGAAACATACAAGTGAAAAATATTCAACACAGTCATCTATATGGAAGTGCTAGATATGACTCTGTACACACCAAGTGACAGTCAATTTTAGATGAGCTAGAGCAGGAGTGGTGTCTTCAGGGATGACAAAGTCCACAGTGGTTTAGAAAGATTAGAATCTAAAAATTGTTGAGACAGCAAGAGCAATGAATAACAGTTTTCCAACACTTATATGCTAAATATTAGTCTAAATTCTTTACTTGAGTAAACTCATAATAACAATAAAAGTTACTATAGAATGATAAAATTCTACATTAGAGAGAAGACAACTGTCTTGCAAAGTACATAGGGAATTTGCCTTGGATTAAATAACTATTAAATGGCAGAGACAGGACCTGACCCCAGGAAGTTGGGCTTTAGATCTGAACCCAAGGATCAGATAAGTAACACATATATCATTAAAAGTACGTTGGCATAGGGTTTCCTAACTGATATTACTAGGCACTAGCTCAAGGCTAACCACATGGAACTGGATAAAAGACCATTATATACGTGCACACACACATGCAAACACATTATGAATCACTATTCTTACAAGTATTAACTTACATGATAATGTAGAAAACCTTTAAGTCCATGGAAAACAGTTAAGATATATTAATATTAAACTTTATATAAGAAATGACAATATTTGTTTTGTATACATCACGGGCTCCTGGGCATGCTATACTGCTTTCTGTTCCTGAAGTTTCCACTCCAACCCAAACTGTTATTATTTTGGAGTCAGAAACAATGATTCACTGGTTTAGCTTCAAATACATTATAAAATAAGGCAGAGCAGGTATCTGCCTTATCACTCTCCTTTTACAGAATTTTCCAGCGTCCTGCACATTAATTCAGCACATTAACGAAATGCAGTTTCATGAATACTGGTTTACAGAGAACTGACAGTGCATCTACACGTGCAATCCTAAAAAAATCCCTACTACCCATCTTCTCTGACACCATGGGACACACTCCCGTCTCCAAGCCATCTCTGGGAAGCCTTCCCATGATGATTCCCTGGTGAGTACGAATAAACGGGTTAGGCAGGATACTTCAGAGTCAGAGATGATTAGCAAGTCCAAAAAACGGCATTTTAGGAAAGAAAGACAAAATAACCAACTAAGAATATGACTTTTACCTGGGAAAGAGATATTCCTGACACTTCTTTCTCAGGTAAGCTCTCCAGGCTTCTTTTTCAGGCAAGATCAGTCTTGTGAAGTTAACCCTGCACATGCTTGTCGCAGAGCTCCGCCACGGGGTACAGCCAGGCGCTGCCTTCGGCCGCGGCCATCTTGTCTCGGTCCTGGCGGGTGCGACTGCGGTCAGCGCCCTCCTGCGGCGGGGCGGGGGAGAGGAGGAGACGATCTGCTGGCCATTTCACTCAGCGTTTACTCAGTTCCACCTTACTCAAAACGGGAAGAAACATCAGTGTTAAAGGCTTTACCTAACTCTCGGCTTGATTCTACCAGCACAGTCTATTGCACTTCTCAGTATAAGTAGGTGGATCGAAACATAGAGGGGAAATGCCCGGCAGTCATTTTCGAGGTATATTCCTTTTAGGTTTGCCTTGATGTTTACATGTGTAGTCTGAGCAGCTGAACCTACCTTTGTGCTTGATAAGATCCGGGCATCTGGGAAGAGTTGTTTAGCCAATAGCATTTACTGGGTTTCTGTCTTGTTCGAAGCAACGCATGCCATAGGGACGTCCCTGGGATACACCTCCACTCCAGGGAGCCCAGAAAGGAGCCGGGGAGACAGGACATGCCCACAGGAAGTTATGTGAGGAGACTTGCAGAACTAGAGGAGAATTTCATGATTCTGAGGGTCCCTTAACCATGCCCAGGGCTTATCTCCCACTGAGGAGGAGTTTGATAAGAAAGATTGAGTTCAATTATTAGGTGAGTTCACTTGCACAGACAGCTATCACTATTAAAACTGATCATATCTTAGCCCACTGTGGGCAGGGAACTGAGGAAATTGCTAAGCTAGTAGTTTTCAAGGGTTGGGGGGGGGGAGGATTTTGCCCCCTAGGGAACATTTACAATGACTTGTTGTCCAAACTGGGGAGGAAGTGCCAGGGGCATCTAGTGGGCAGAAGCCAGTGAGGCTGCCAAACATCTTGTAATGCACAGGACAGCCCCCTGCAATAAAGAATTATCCGAATCAAAATATATGAGAAACGCCATGCTAGCCTGAGGGAGGTGTCTGGGGTTTCGTCTGAGCTGTGGGAACTGGGTCACTTCACCACGTTGGGTCTCATTTTACTTATCTATGACGTAATGAATGACCTCTTAGGTTACATTTGGCTCTAAAAGTCTGTGATTCCGTGATGCTAACTTTAACTGGGGATTAAAAACAATGTAAAGGCCTCTAGAATTCCCTACTTTAAAAATAAGCAGAAAAAATATGGAGGGTTTTTAAGAAACTTTCTAGGACATATTGCTTGAAGCATTTCATTTCTAGAAAAGCTGTAAAAGGAGCTTGAAGGGCTTCAGTCTCATTCTGCCTCACTAAGGAAGGAATTCTTATAGGGCTCAAGGGACAGCCCCTGTACAGAATCTTCTCCTAGAGTTACAGAATGTAAGCTGCCAAGCAGCTGCACCTGAAGAGTGCTTTTCAAGGATTGTCCCAGGCCTGCCAAGTCCATGAAAGAGGAAGCACAGCTTTCCCAAGGCCGGGGGCCATTATTCCATGTCCTCGACTGAATTAGAACCACTCCCTATCTGCCACGCGTCTCTCTTCATAGCAAAAGGAGCCTGCTCTTCTAAACCTCAAAACAACCAGAGGGAAAGAATGAGAAAAAAAAACAAGCTTTGCATCCGATTACATGGGGAACCTGGCTTTCCAAAGAGGGCACAAATTATCAGAGTTGCTGAGACAGAATGATGATATTACATTCATTGCACTTTCCAGAAAAAGCAATAGGTTCTAATATCATCCCCCTGCCACAAAACAGAGTAAAGGCAATGCTTTTCATACTGTAAAACAAAAAAAATCCAATATTAAAAATTCAAATCATGCTTGTAAGAAAATGCTGTTTATGAAGAGAAAATTCTATATGAATATAACTGTAATTAAAGATATGTCACCATATCATAATTATTATAATTTAAAATTTCATGCTGTTTGAGCAATATTTTCACAGAATTTGTTTACAGGTGTTTACAATTGCAAATCATATGTATAGTTCCAATATATATGCAATTGGAATGTTAAAACAGAATGCTTTCTGTATTGATAGTGACTGAGGCCCCTAAGGTCAAGAAAAAAATTAGTAGATGCCATGCACTCTCATATTCTAAAGCAAGATGTTAGAGCACCTGTGAGGGTTTCTTTGGAAAGGTCAATGTATGAGCTTCTCCTTCTCAACCAGTCCATGGCAAAGGGAGGGGGTGACAAAGGGGAATTCAAGAGGATCATTCAGAGAGCTTGACACTTATCCCTCAGGTTTGGAGAGTAGAAGAACTGGTATGAGAGCAGAGAGAGAGGAAGAAAGCTTCACTGAGAGCCCTTGCTTTTCCCCAGCAGTGGGAAGCAAGAATACAGAGTTTTCCAGTGGACCAAGTGACCTCAGGAGAGAGCCAGCCTGGAGCTGTTTCCAGAGACCCTTGTCCCAGAGGGCTGCATTGAGAAGTGATTAGGAGAGTTTGTGTGGGGTAGACCCCTGAACAACTGGGCACTGAGGGCTCAATGTCAGTAAGAGAAATGTTAGCCCACTTCATGGTTATTTGCATTGGCGGTTCACAGTAGAGCACTCAACAAGGCTCCCACAAAAGCTTCCCATGAGTCTAAGTGTCATCTTCAAACATCCGCCAAGACCAGAGTATACCAACATCCTATTGTGTCTATACCCACCTTGTAAGACTATGACCAGTTTCCCCTAATTCCCCCTCCATGGATCAACTCTGGAAAGTCAGAAACCTCACAAGCTATAAGAGGAGGAAGTGAAATCTAGAAGAGAGAGAAAAGGCTTATCTTTTCCCATACTCCCACTTCATGCTTCCAAGGTGATAACATAAAGGAGTTGGAGGAAGGAGAAGCTCTAATCCCATAAGAGGATGGAGCTGTTATTATACTGGAAGGTACATTTTAAAAATCACCTTCATTGAGGTGTAACTTACATACAATAAACTGCATTCATTTTAATTATACAATTCAATGTGTTTTGACAAATATATACCAAGACACACAATACTTCCATCACCTCCAAAAGCTTCCTTGTGCCCTTTGCAGCCATTCCCACTCTACCCCCAGCCCCCGCAACCACTGTTCTGTCTTCTGCCACTGCAGATGAGTTTACATTTTCTAGATGTAAACTATACATATAACATTTCATATAAATGGAATCATAGAGTTTACATTTTCTAGATGTAAACTATACATATAACATTTCATATAAATGGAATCATAGAGGATGTACTCTTTGGTGTCTGGCTTCTTTCAGTACAATGTTTTTGAAATTTATCCATGTTGTGTCTATCAGTAGTCTGTTCCTTTTGATTGCTGAATAGTGCTTTATTGAATATAAATATTCACCTTTTGGTGGATATTTGAGTTGTTTCAAGGTTTTGGCTATTATCAATAACACTTTGAACATTCTTGTACACGCCTTCATATTTTCATTTATCCTAGCTTATTACTTAGGAGTGGAATTACTGGGTTGTAAGATAGACGCATGTTTACCTTTAAAACAAATTTCCAGACTGTTTTTCCTAAGTGATTGTACCATTTTACATTCCCACCAAATATGTATGACAATTCCAGTTGGTCCACATTCTTGACAACTTTGGTAATTTCAGACTTTTAAAATTTTGGCCATTTTAGTGGGTATATAGTGGTATCTCATTGTCATTTTAATTGGCATTTTTCTGATGACTAATGAGGTTGCATATCTTATCATATGTTGATTGGCTATTTATATACTTACTTTTGTGAAGTGCCTGTTTAAACATTTTGCCTAATTTTTTTGAGTCACTTGTTTTTTTATAATTGAGTTGTATGAGTTCTTTATATGGTCTGGATATAAGTTCTTTGTCAAATATATGTTGCTAGGGGAGCAGATGTAGCTCAAGTGATTGAGCACCTGCTTCCCATATACAAAGTCCTGGGTTCAATCCCCGGTACCTCCTAAAGATAGATAGATAGATAGATAGATAGATAGATAGATAGATAGATAGATAATGTTAATATTTTCTTCCAGTCCCTAACTTGCCTTTGTATTTTCTTATTAGTATCATTTGATATAGCAACATGGATATCTTGGGGGAAAAAATTAACTTATCCTGACTAGTGAGTTGAATAAATATTTATACAGATTTGATTTAAATCAGAACCACCTATATAAGAAAATATAAAATGGAGAGGCATATAATATAAACCTATAATAAATAAAAGCCAAGTTTAAGGCTGTGGAGCAAGTTGCTTTATGGTGTGTTATGGGAACACAAGCTCAGGCACAACAAACTTTCAGCAAATGACCCCTTTATTACTTACAGAGCACACAGGGTCCAAAAGAGCAGGGCAAGAGGTCCCACTGTGGCCAGTCCCCTGGGGAGTCCAAGTTGCTCCGGTCGGGATCGGTGGATAGCAGCTCCATTTGCCCTACTTTGTGGTCAGAGGAGAGAGACCCTGTGCTGTTTGAGTGTGACATATTTCTTTACCCCAGGGGAAGGTGCCACTGCCACTGAGAATTCCTGCCCTAAAAAGCAGCTGGGCAGCTGGTTCCTTATTTCTGGGTTTAAGGTCTGGTCTGGCCTTTTCATTGACCTAACATCTCTCCCAGGTTGTGAAATGGAAACAGATAGAAACATTGTCACAATAGAAGAGGAGGCAGGAGGTGGGCAAAGGCCAGGAGATGGCCACTGAACATGTGTCTGTTGCTTCCCCAACAAAGGCTCATAGCAAATTCCTTTCTACATGGTGGTGGAGTTGAAGAAAACAGTTGTCATTGGTGAGTTATAGTTAGTTTCTCCAGGAAAGATTTTCAGTCAGTGATTAAAGAAGGAAGGGTGCTTTTTTGCTAGAAAGGAAGTGAACTGTAGGGATGATGGATTCTGTACAGAGACCTGTGAAAGAAGGTATGGGGATGAAAGCAGGACAGATAAATCCTGCCTTGGATGGTAACCTGAAGGAAACAAATGGAATAACAGAGAGTGGCAGCTAAGATGTGATATTTAGTTCCATACATTATAACAACAGTTTGTATTTATTGAGCACCTACTTTGTGCCCAGCACTATGCTAATTGGTTTATATGATGATCTCCATATTCCTCACAATAAGCTTATGGGAAGAAACTAATATGATCACCAATTTACATATGAAGAAATTGATGCCTAAAGAATTTTTTTAAGTGGCTCAAAGTCATCATGCTTTTAAGTTATAAGGTCTGACTACAGAATCTCTGATATTAACCTCTCTTTTGATTACAAAGGGCAGAAATAAAACCCTAACTTAGAGAAAAATAAGCATGCTACTGGAGGGAATAGTAGGGCATCTTACAAGTTGCATAAAGACTGTAATTTGTGTACATCTTATAAACTCAAACATGCAGCTGGATATTAGGGATGCCTGGAACCAGGGCTTGGAATGCTGCCAGTGTTCTTTCTCTCTGTTTCTCATTTCTGCTTCTCTCTGCATATTAGCTCTAGTCGCTCCTCCAGAAGATTAGCTTCTTCCACTCGACAGAAACAAGGATGTCTGATGCTGGTGAGCCTCATATCCACTGCAATCAAGCATCAGAGAGGGATTGCTTCTTTCCCCTTATTTTAGTTCAAAAAGTCCAGGAAAGAATTCTGATGGACTTAGTCTGAATTGGGGCTTCCCCTTGTCCCCCCTCCCCAGACCAACCATCTCTAGCTAACGAGGCAGGGGGAAATGATCGGCTCAGCTTGGGTTAACCATGAGTGGGGTCATACAGCACAAACATGGCCCTTTGGGGCCATAGCCATGTTCTAGGCCATCTTAGAGGGGAAGAAACACTGTAAACTTGGACAGTCGCCTCCCAATGGATGTCAAAAGCACAACAATGATGAACATAGATAACTTGAAGTTTAGAAGTGTTCCATGAGAAATGCATAGTTGTACAACTGAGATGTGTGAGGATTCAGTGGAAATAAAATAAGCTATGCTTTGAGAAAATGTATTCAGATTTTCTGCTTTTAGGGAGAATTCTGGGGAGGCATTAATTAAGCAATTTATTTGCTTCACCATGGCATAGATCTAGAAGCAAGTCAACCTGACAACAAAGTTATCATATTCCTCTTCATTTTAATAATTTCAGAGACTAGGATTCAAACAATCTGCAGTGTTTAACAGGCCTTCCTATGGGGAAGCCCCTGCCCCCTCTCTTTTTTACAACCATCCTTAAAGTCATCGTGTACAAGTTAAGCCTGTTTTCCTTCAGTTTGTTCACAGAGGAAATGGATAAGAACATATACTTATAAACATCTCTTCTTCAAACTGAGTAATTGCATGCTCAGTTTCTAAAATGTCCTCTCTGGATTTATTTTCCAATGTTTTTATTATCTTGATTACTCTCTGCTAAGCCCCTCAACCATTTCCACATCCACATCCCCTTTTAATAGTCAAGCCCCGATCTAATCGGCCATTCTTGTGGTAAAGCCTTATGGGCAAGAAAGGTAATTCCTAATGCCATACTCCTCCCTGAGCATCATAACATCGTGATTATTCTTCAAACACAGTTGAATGTGATTGATTCATCTTCATTTGGATTCCACTATAACCAACATTGTATCTGTGTTCTAAAGAAATGGAGCTCCAAATTCACAAGCAAAGTACAATCTCTAAACATTTTGGGGGAAAACTGTACATTAAGATCAAAAGGTTATAACTGAAAAAAGAACAAATGAAATTAATGAAAGAGCAGCAGATTGTGCCCATGCACAGTCAGCCAATCTGCAATAGTCTCTGAGCACTAGGTGCTGGCAGCCTCCGGGCCTTTGCACTTGCTGTCCCTGCTGCCAAGGATGCTCTTTCCCCAGACAGCCCAATGGAGAACTTTCTGACCTCATTCAGGTATTCTCTCAGATGACGCCCTTACGTGAGACTTTTCCTGACCATCCTATTTAAAAATGACAGCTCTTTGGTTCAGCCCAGCCCACTCAAGCTTACCCTTGGCCATTTCCAATCCTCCATTTAGGATACTTTATTTTTCCCCATGGCACTTATCATTACCAGGCATGGTATATAATTTTAGTTTTTTGTTCATGAATTGTCTGTCTCCTCAGTAGAATATAGGTTGCATAAAGTCTGTGATTTGTGTACGTTATATTCACTGATTACCCAGTTCTTAGAAAAGTGCCTGGCACAGAGAAACTCTCAATAAATATTCTTTGAATGACTAAATCAATGAATGCAAGTCAATTTCTTTTTGGTAAGGAAGAGCACTTGAACATGTTCAAGTTTCAACAAAATATTACAAAACACACACACACACAAACAAGCAAAGGAGAAAATTAAAGCATTAGAAGCTATCAATAAGGAGGACTAGATCGGAGACATAACATACAAATCTTTTAAAAAATGGTCCTAAATATGCTCATCAAGCTTTAGTAAAAATGGACAAAGAATCAAAAGAAATCAGGAAAATGATAGATGAACATAAAGAGAATATCAATATAAAGATGGAAATTATGAAAAAGAGCCAAACAGAGCTTATGATGACAGTAAAAGAAATGAAAAATTCCCTGCAGGGTTTCAACAGCAGATTGGAGTGGGCAGAAGAGAGAATCAGTGAACTTGAAAACAAGACAACTGAAATCAGTCTGAGGAGCAGAAAAAAGAAAGAATGAAGAAAAGTGAACACAGCCTGAGGAATCTGTGGGACACCATCGAGCACACCAACATACACATTGTGAGAATCTCAGAAGGAGAAGAAAGAGAGAAAGAAGCAGAGAGAATATTCAAAAAAATAATGGCTGAAAACTTCCCAAATTTAATGAAAGACATGTATATACACATCCAAGACTCTCAACGAACTCCAAACAGGATAAACCCAAATAGACTCACTCAATAGCACATTATAATCAAACTGTCAAATGCCAAAGATAAAGAGAGCATTCTCAAAGCCACAAGAGAGAAGCAATATGTCTTGTAAAAGGGAGCCTCAATCAGATTAAGTGTCAGTTTCTCATTAGAAATCATGGAGGCAGAAATGCTGAAAGCCAAACACTGCCAACCAGGAATTCTATATCTGGCAAAAGTGTCTCTCAAAAATGAGGAAGACATTAAGACATTCCCAGATAAATAAAAGCTGGGGAAGTTCATCATCACTTTACTGGACCCACAAGAGACGTCAAAGAGACTTCTGCAGATTGAAAGGAAAGGACACTAGACAATAGATCAAAGCCACATGAAGAAATAAGGATCTCCGGTGTGGGTAATGACATAAATGCCAGTATCATTGTATTTTTTATTTGTAACTCCACTTTTTACTTCCTACAGGATCTAAAGGCAACTGCATAAAACGTAATGACAAATCAGTGGTCATGAATTTTGTGATAAGAACTACATAAGGTGGGAGGGTGGGGAGGTATTGGAATGTAGTTTGTGTAAACTATTGAAGTTAAGTTGGTGTGTAAGCAAACGAGAATTATAGATTTAAGATGTTAAATTTAAGCCCCATGGTAATTACAAAGAAAATATCAAAGAATATGCAAGCTCATAGAGACAGAAGTTGAGTACAGGTTTCCAGGGGTGGGAATGGGGGAATGGGAGTTAATGCATAATGGATATAAGGTTTCTCTTTGGGAAGACAGGAACATTTTAGTAATTGAAGGGAGTGAGGATACTGCAACATGGTAAATACGAGCAATCCCACTGAATGGTATCCTTGGGAATGATCGAATTGGGAAAGTTTATGTTGCATATATGTTTCCACAATTTAAAAAAAAGGAATGAGCAAGTAAAGAGATAATGATATGTAAATGCAATGCACTATCCTGGACAAGATCTATTAAGGGAGGAGAAAAGGCTGAAAAGGACATTATTGGGACATATGAAAAAGTCAGATTATAGACTGTAAGCTTTATAACAGTGTTAAATTTCTTGACCTTGATAACCACACTTAAGGTGGTTATGTAAGTGAATATCCTTGTTCTTAGGAAATATACATGTCAGTATTAAGGGTTCAAGGAGCATGATGCATACAACCTATACTTAAGTGTTCCGAAAACAGATTGATAAATAGGGAGACAGACAGACAGAGAGAGGGAGAGAAAGATGGGTTGGAAGATTGATGGGTAGATAAATAAAATGATATGGAAAATGTGGGAATCTGGGGCCATAGGGTATGTTGGATTCACTTCTGTATGGGTTTGTTTCTTTTTTTTTCTTTCTTTCTTTCTCTGTATGGGTTTGTATTATTTTTGTTAACTGTCTTATAACTGTGAAAGTATTTCAAAATAAAAGTTTTTTTAAAAAAAGAAAAAAATTTCCAGTAAACTTATAGATAACCTTTCAAGGAAGATTCCTCTAGAACCCAGAAGATTTTGAAGCTCTTTTTTTTTTTAGGAGGTACCAGGAACCGAACCCAGGACCTCCCATGTGGTAAGCAGTCACTCAACTGCTTGAGCCACATCCACTCCCAGTTTTGAAGATTTTTTATGACAGAATCATAATGCTTTAGAGGGGAACTTAGCCCTTTCCAGGGTTAACTTAAAATCAAGAGCCCTGAGAGTAAGGATGTAACAGCTCCTCTAGAATCACTGGCAGACTACAATGGCCAGAAGAAGCCTCATTCACAATTTGTGAGAGGTACCAGAGGAGTCTTACTTTAATTCAAATTAAACATTGGTGGCAGAGACATAAATATTTTCAAGCCCAACAAAAATTAGAAAGAACAGTATTTTTGTATGACTATTTTTATTATTTTTTTTTGGAGGTACCGGAGTTTGAACCTGGGACCTCCACCATGGGAAGCAGGCTCTCAAACCATTGAGCTACACCCACTCCCCTATTTTTATTAATTAAAGTTAGAAGGTTTGATACAGAGTTTGTGGGAAATGAGTATATTTCAACATTTTTTGTTTCTCTGCTAGTCGATTTTGATAACTACTGTGCTTCTCTTTATAAATAATGAGACTATTTCAAATTGTAATGATTACTTTTCTGAAAGTTTGCATGCCTGTAATTTATGCAATGCCACACAATCAACCAAATAGCTCATAACTTTTTTTTTTTTTTTACCTCAGTATGTTATTTAGAAATCACATAAAGAAAGAAAAAAAATCAGAGTTTGTTTTCTGGTTCTTTGTTATAACAGCATGGTATTGAAAGGTTAAGCTGGCATAGTAGCTTTAAAAACAGAATTTAGTTATGTTCCCGTGGCTGTCTAGCCTTCTTCTAAATAGTAAAAGTAATTTCTGCTTTGTTTGCATATGTGTGATCAAGTTAAATGAGCATTTAAAAAATGGACTTGGACACATCAGATCTGAGCCATTTGTAAACTTAGGGAATAAAATAAGCCCATTTCCCTGGGTTCTGAAGCCCTACCAATCAAATCAAGCATTTTCTTAATGTGATAAGCTCTTCTCATCAGATATTCAACATGTGTGTCATAAAAGCATCTTCCTTGGACTTTTGTTTTTGACTGAAAAATTCCTATCTGCTTACAAACCCTACATTTATTAACCCTGGGAGACAAAAGATGGCTAATGCAGCACAGATGTCTGTGGCTTTTACAAGATCTATTATTATGTGTGAGGCGTGCAAACCCTTCCCTGAGATTGTTCCTCTCTGGGCAGTGATTAAACTTTTCAACTTGGAATCCTTTCACGCCGCTGTGCTGTAAAACTGAGCACTCTGGCCCTCCTAATTCAGTGTTCCTCACTCCCTGTCTCCCCGACTTCAGAATGAAACACAATATCTTAAGCAAGCAGAGCCAGAGAGGCTGATCATTGGCTCCTATTGTCCCCTGATACAGCAGCCCCGCCCCTTTGGCTAGTGCTGACAAGCTGTTTATATTTTTGTAAGGGGCACCCTTTAACTCAGCAGCCTGTTGACTATAATGAGCCCAATTGTCTACCGGCTGCAGGGAGCCGAGTCCCCCGATCTGAGGAGGCTGGGGCCCGTCTCTGACATACAGGAGTGGCCGTTATGGAACACGGGTAAGGAGGCTTCCAAATGTGTGACGATTCTTTTTCTGGGCTAGGTGGTTAATCCCAGGGACCATTTGGGGGGAATGAGTTGTGATTGAATTGATAGCTTTCTCCTAGTTTTAATTTGTTACCTGTTAAGGACGGAAAGAAAAGCCCAGTTCACTGAGATCTGCTGACAAAGTTCATGGTGATCTCTTTCAACCCAGACCAGAAAGGAGCAGGAAAGCAAAAAATCGGTGGAGAGATGCAAGCCGGATTTGACACAAAAGCAACATGGATGTGGCAAAGCATAAGGCTATTTCCAGAGATGTATGAGACTCAAATGCTGTTTTATTTTCTGACTTAACTCTTCACACTCAGGAATTTAGTTCGGCCACTGTGAAGTTTCCGTAAGCCAGCTGTTGGCGGATGTACCTGAGTCACCCCTTTGAAAGGGTCTAATATCTGTTGGTATTTTCAAAGGGCAAACCATAGCAGTCTTGTCGTCATAAATAGGTCTATTCAGAAACGTGGGAGCAGTTTAGAGCAGGCAGGCCATAAAGTTTTACTGCCCTATAAAAGTGCTCAAAGGGTACTAAGTCCATCTATAATGGGGCTTTGGAATGAAGGAAGGAGCCCCAGGCAATTAGAACATTTGTCCTTGACTACTGGAGTGAGAAGTCAGTGGAGCCGAGAGGACACGGTGTGAGAAGGGGGAAAACCCTGAAATGGGCTTCGCCAGCCATACCTTGGGGTTCTTTCTGGTTTCTGCCTTACGAACAAGTGAGGGTGGAAGACTGTTGAAGCACTAGTCTCTGTTGCCTGGCTTTTTGTCATCTTGGATGTCCTGTTAAGCACTGAACAAGACAACCATCACAGCACAGGGGGCAGACACGGCAGCTGAAGAGGTTTGCTGTCATTCAAATCTGCAGTGGGGGGATGGAGCATCTAGAGCCCTGGGAATTGCTTTGGAAATTCCTGCCTCCTGTTGAATAGGAAAATCACCTTTGGCAGCTTTGATGAGAGAATGCAGTCCTTTCCTTTCTGCTGAGCCTGATGGTTAAGTCAATGAGCTCAGAGTCTGGGTTTAATATGGACAAGAGCCTGAAAAACTGAAAATATGCAGTTTAAGTTTTGGACAAAGCTAGAGGCAAATCATGGTATTTAGTACATCTAGTGTTTTATAAATCCCCAGAACTTGTACCTACTTATCTGCAAAGCCACAACGTTTCTGTGACTCCTGGAGAAATTAAATCAGAATGCAAAAGGTATTTTATTTTTTATTTTAAAGATTTACTTATCTATTTATTTATCCCTTCTTGGTGCTTGTATTTGCTGTGTGTTTTTTCTGTGTCTGCTTATCTCCCCCTTGCTGTGAGGTCTTGCAGGAGGCCCCGGGAAGCGAACCCGGGGGCCTCGGGGGCTCCCATATGGTAAACGGGAGCTCTATCGATTGAGCCACACCCGCTTCCCGCAAAAGGTATTTTAAAAGTACATTTGACAAGGCACCATGAATGTTTCAGCCCAGCATACGGGAAGTACTAGGTGATTTCCAAATGAGGCCAAGGTTTCTCTGAATGGATGGAGAAGAGGGGAGGGTCTTATTAAGGAAGAGACTTTTGACTCTGCCAGTGCTGCCCCAAGTGGGGAGGGGGCTCAGTAAGGAAACGGCAGACACACATCATCCTGCCATCTGGGGCCCCATCGCAGGCCTCACAAATCCTTCCTTCCTGCCAGAGCATGCTCGTGGGCCACCTGAGAAGTAACTGCAACTGATGGCAAAACAACAATGAACATAGGGGAGGGCTAGTGAGAGAGAGGACGAGGGCGAATTTCATGACAACTCTTGCCTGGTTTCATTTTCTCACAATGGTGGGCCTTGCCAGTCTCCTGGGATTTCAGATGCTTACAGCGTAGTTTTCAGATACAGAATTTACACAAACTAATGCTACAATGGGAAACTTATGCTAAAAAGTAATATTCCTCTAGAGTTTTTAAATACAGAGCACTGTCCTCATGGGCTTATGAACCCAAAGCAACAAGCACGTATAGATAAAATACTCTGGCGATGATAAATAGCAATTGTAATAATAGCTATTATTTATTGTGTGCTTGCTCCACGCCAAGCTGTACCAAAACCTTTGCATGTATTATTTCATTCAGTCTTTACTAACCCCTTTGAAGTAGGTACAGTTATCATCCTCGGTTTACAGGTAAGGGAACTGGGGCACAGAGAAGGTAGGTAACTTGCACAAAGCCACACAGCTAGTAAGCAAACTGAAAATGTGACTCATAAGGAAGGTTACCTTAAGTTATGAAAAAGGGACTTTTCTGTGGAATAAGTTGGCAATCAAATTTGTAGCTTTTTAAGGATCCATTTAATCACTGTCACCAAAAGGTGGGTGCCTGCAGGGAGCTAACTGGCAGCTGGGAAGGAAAGCCAAGAAACACTTCTTTTTAAGTGGGTGAGAGTGCCAATGTATGACAGCCTCGCTTGTGGATATCTCCCCAGACCTGTACCACTGAGCAGAATCCGGGGAGCAGCCGGCCAAGGGGAGGCAATTACGGCCTGGGCCCTGCCACCCTGGTGGGCCTTTGCTATCTGGTATGGTGGCCCATGAGGGACACACACTCAGAAGCAGAAACTGGAGAACATGGGAATAAAGAGAAAACGCTTTTGATCCAGACAAACCTGAATTCAAGCCACACGCCTGCCATTTCCTTGTGCAATCTTGGACAAGTTATTTAATCTCACAAAACCTCAGTTTTCTCAGCTAAATAATGGCAATAACAATATGAATTTCACTGGTCCATTGTGAGGATTAAATGTGGTAATGAGTAAAAGTTCTCTGCACAGTGCCCAACACACAGCAAATACTTGGTAAATATTAATTCTTTTATTATGGCTTATATACAGTCTTTGATACTGACCACGTTTGTTGTATGCCTCTCTGGTTTATTTGTGACATTGGGTTAAAGGGGACAGTGAGAGAATGCAGTGAAGCCACAAGAACAGTGGGCCTGACATCAGCAAGTTGTGTTCTAGTCTCCGCTCCAACACTGGCCAGCATGTGGCTCCAGTTAAGTCTTGCCCCTCTGGGCCATGGTTTTCTGATCTGTTCTTAAGGCAATATCTTCAAAGTTTGTTCCAGCTCCTATTCTACGGCTCTAAACTTGACCGATATCTGCCTCACGGGGACTTGGTGAGCATAAAATAAACATGGTTTGAATTTGCCCTGGAGCTCATTGTTGACTGTGCTTATCCATGTCTAAGAATAATAGAAGTCCTGAAATGCCCTTTTGGAACCTCCCAGTTTAGGTGTGTAGTTTGCAGTACATGCTTCTTATTTTCCCTGGAGGTAACACATTCAAGTCTGTTGCTTGATAAGGTAAGAGAGTATCCATTTCTTAGATGCTCCTTTGGATCTTTGAAGATAACTGGAAAATGAAATAAGCAGACATTGTTTCCTGGAGGCAAGATTCCAAAAGGGATTTGTGGGGGTGGGGCACTAAACTGCTGTTCCCTTTGGAAGGGCAGCTCTCAGTAACATGGTTATTCTCTCTACCTACCTTCCGTGTCCATGTAATGGAGGCAGTTATGATGGCAAACACTCAAAGAAAAGGTGCCAAGGGGTTCCTCACATCCAGAAACCTGTAGGATTAGTAGTAATTCAGATGGCTGTTCCTTTCTCTCCTGCTTTCCTCCTTTCCTTTCTCAACACTTTCTGAACACCTACTCAGGAAGGCACTGGACATATAGAGATTAGAACCATGGTCTCAGCCCTAAAGGAAGTTACAGTCTGTTGGAGAATTCCAGCAGGGCCATGTTATGATAGACACATGTACAAGGTTCTATGGAAGCATGGAAAGTGGTGCCCTTAGCCAGACTTGGGACATCAGCAAAGGCATGACACTAAAAGAGAGCCTTGAAGATTGAGGAGGAGTTGGTCAAATGGAGAGGGAGGGAAGCTTCATTAGTGCTAGCAGTTTCTGATTCAGTAGATCAGGCTGGATCTTGGCCATTGGTGCACTAGAGTTGGAAACCACTGGGCCAAAGGAATCAGCATGTGTAAAGGCTCAAGGGCGGGAGACAATATTCGGGGAACAACTAGTAGTTCAGTATGGTTGAAACTTAGCATGTGAGTGATTGCGTTATCCTAGATGAGATGGAACTGGCAGAAAATGAAGCCAGAGAAAATTGTCCCATAAAGAGGAAGCAAATGTGGCAAAATCTTCATAATTGTTTAATGTGGGTAATGAATATTTGGAGATACATTATACTTTTTTGTCTATTTTTGCGTTTAAATTTTTCATAATAAATGTTATTAAAAGTAGAAAATCCCATAGACTGTGCTAAGACCAGAACAGAGCTGAATTTGCATCCAGAGTCCACTAGTTTTAGCTAAGTGACCTTGAGCAAGTAACTTGACCTCTCCAGTTCTCATTTTCTTCACTGAAAATGAGAATAATAGTATCTCCCTTATTAGGCTGTTATGAGAAATGAAAAAGATAGAACATGTAGATGGTCTTCCACAGTGCTTGACATGGAGCCATCCCTCAACAAAATCCCACCCAGATGGACCATCCTATCCATTTTTTTTAAAGGTGGTATGAGTGATTGAACCCAGGACCTCATGCATGAGGTGCTCAACCACTTGAGCTACATCTGCTTCCCATATCCATTCTTATTGAAGTTCCCAGATGATGCTCTGGAGTGATTCAAGCAGAAAACGTGCAAATATTCTACAAGTCAAAGAAATATGGGCCTGGGAGGCAAGGGCTTTAACTGGGAACAAATCAGGTGCAGTAGGTGGGGACTGAAAAACATATGCACACCAAAGACTGAAATGTCTGGGTTTTGAAGGTCCAGCATCAATACCTTCTTTCTGTTTGCTTGCTTTTAGGAGGTACTGGGGATCAAACCCGGGACCTCGTACATGGGAAGCAGGAGCTCAACCACTTGAGCTACATCCGCTCCCCAGTACCTTCTTGCTGAGACTTGGCAAGAGTACAGTTATTTTTTCACCAGGTCCATTTTGTGGAAAACCCTAGGAAAACTGAGGTCCTGCAGGCAAGGATGTAACACAATGAGATTATGGAATGGGGATGATGCTTGTAATCTACCACTTTGTGATATTTCTCCTGCATGTGATCTACAAGGAAAATGGTAGAAAGCCTTCTGTAGACGCTGAAGGAGTGAACAGAGAGCCTGGTGACCTTGGCCCCTCTGGGGCCTTCTTAGGTGGAACAGTGGAACCCCAGTTTGGTTTGTGTTAATAATCCCTTGTATTTCAAGTATTTTATATTTAAATTTTCAAAAGATGCACACTCATATCATCACCCCACTTAATAAGCATGCTATATTGTGATCCAGGGATGTTAAGGGACCCACTAAAAAAGATGGAAGGTGAATCAGACACCTAGACTGGAACTGCATTCCCCGGAACCCCTGGGAGCCATTTAGATATGCATCTTCTGACCTCCAGCCGCCCTGGCTGGGAACACCATCCCTTATCACACCTCCACTCCAGGCTCTGCTTTTCAAGGAGAGCGTTTCCTGCTATGTAGGTCTTTAACTACCAGGTGTATTTGCTCTACTCTCGACCTGCACTTTCAAGTACCATACCTAACAAGCTGAAGCTGAGGAAACAGTGCTCCTCATATTTTGTGGCTGTTATGCAAATAGAACTTCACTGAAATTCCTCAAACTGTTGACTCTGGAAACCCGCAAGGAACCAAAGGGTCAATCTCTCACTTCACAAACGTCAGCTATGCTTCTTGAAGCAACAGCCTCTGGAACCAACCTGGGAAATGTTATCTC
>JAQZBX010023076.1:0-31101 GCA_029593785.1 Cabassous unicinctus | reverse complement strand
TGCAGGTAAACAATTTAAAAAGGAAAGATATCGCTATTATGATTAAGATTATAACCAGGGTGAAAGAGGCCCCAAGTTCTGAAGTGCCCAGTCCTCCTCAGTAAGTCGGGTATCCTTGATCCCTCCTTGACCAGCCATGGACCTTGTCTCGCATCTGGTCTTGATGAGAACTAAGCACCTCCATTGATGGCCGCCACAGAACACTATTGGTATTTTGGTCCAGTCCCAAATACTTAATTCCACCTAGTCATTGTGACAAACCAAAGCCCTGTCACTCATATTCAAATTGTAACTAAAGGAGCACTATTCCCTGCAGTTGAGAACTGCTGGGCTAGAATATATATTTGTGTATTCATTCTACAAGAAGAGGACATGAGACACATACATGTTAGACTGAACACATACTGTAGTGCCCAATTCCCACACTTAAACTTAGAAATGATAGAAATAATAATTTAAGTAATGCATAACTTCATTCTTTTACAATAAGATGACCCCTTCATGGACCAGGAATTGCTAACCTACAGAACTAAAATAGATGATATAAACAGTGGTCTCAGACACACCTTAGGTTCCTTGAGGTGGACTAATACATAGCATCCCTCTTCCTAAGTTCTGAATTGAATCAATTGAGAAAAAAGACAATGGGCTAAGACACAGGGGATTAAATAGAGTACTTATTAAGCTGATGTTGGAGAATGTGGCTTGTATGTGGTGGCAAATGGGTTTCCTGACTCCAGAATGAGATAGACTTACCACTCAGTCATGACGACACCTAACTGGGGCAGGCCTCCCCACAGGTATAGGTGAGGTTGCTGCCTCTGTAACATTAACTGCATGGATGAGTAGAACCCATGATTCCTGCAGGCAGATCTACTTTCAAGAGGGAAAAAATGCCCCCATTCTTCCAAATGCCCCAGCCAGTTTCTTGCCCTCCAGGGGAATGAAGAGGAAGAGACAGACCAGGCGTGTTACAGCCAGTGGAGCTTCCTTCATAGGAAAGAAACATCACATGTTGGGAAGAATCCTTTTCCTCGAATATTACATGGGAAAGAACTACTGCAAAGGAAAGGGCATCTGCGAGGGTGCACCATGCCCGGCTGGGGTGGACATGAGGAGCAAGAACAACATGAAGATGGTCTAAGGGCAAATGAAAGCATGGGTGACAGCATTAATAGAGCGGAAACACCCAGGTTGACCCCCATATACTTCCTGTGCGGGCATTGGTCAAGCAGCAGTGGTGGGAGCCTGGTATTTGGTAGCTTGTTTGGAAAAGAGGTTGGTAATATCCAAGTGTAAGGAGTGCCCTCTCCAGATACTGACCCTGGGATCCCCTTTGGCTCCATATTTGGCATCCCTTCTTCTGAAAATGGGCTTTAATGCAAGTCACAGAAGCACTATTAACTTCTTTTAGCCCCCCCCTCAGGCATGTTGTATAAACTGATACATAAGATAGTCTAAATATTTTAACTATAGCCAGATGCAATCAGTTATTAGTCATCAAACACTTAAGGAAAGTCAACACCACTCCAGCAAGGAAGAAAAACTCAATAAAAGGAGGAACCTGCTCCCAAGGAAAGGGGTTAATCAAAGTAGTACACTAAGAATAAAACAGATTTTGATATTGATTCTCTGATCAACAATTCTGGCAACAAGATAATGGAACCAGAACTCTTAGAGGACTAAAAGAATTTTATGCCAAACCCATATTCTCCTACAGATGTGTAAGGAGAAAAATAGTTAAAAAGCTATTAGACTCACCAAGACTTCTAATATTTCCTATAGATAGACTACTCTGAAGGAATTAAAAGAGGGTGTGCTTCAGAAAGAAGAAAAATAATTTAAGAAAATAATTGGAGTAAGAATCAATGCTACTTGAAGATATTCTCAATCAAAATAAGAGCTTAAAGTAAACAAGGGGAAAAAAAGAGAATGCAGGATCCAAGAAATAGTGACTGTGATTGAGAAGAGCAAGTAAAGAAAGATAAAGATAGCTGAGCATGAGGCCTAGAGAACAGGCAGCCCAGATTAGAGCAGAAGGAAGGAGGGGACTTGTAGGCTCCCTGGGTAGGATGGGAGATTAGGGATGAACTTTAAGACATGACCAGTTCAGATGCCAAACCACAAAGGGAGGGGGAGCAAAGAATAAGAAAGGTAAACAAGGCATATTAAGAAAGAAATAAACAGGCATATTCTTAGGTGCTTACTGGAAAATATTTATCTGGTCTTAACACTGCAATTCCTTTGTACTGACAACAACTTGTAGAATAAGCTTATAGACCAGGGGTCTGTAAATTACAGCCCATGTGCTAAAGCTGGCCCTTGGTATATTTTGTATTGTCTTGGAGCTTTGAATGGTTTTTACATTTTTAAAGAATTGCAAAGAAGCAGCAGCAGAAAAAGAAGAATATGAGACAGAAACCTTGTATTGGCCACAAAGCCTGAAACATTTACTGCCTGGCCCTTTACAGAAAAATTCTATTGATCCCTGCTTTTCCTCAAAGCACAACAAATTACAGTTATGGAATATAAATTTTCATGAACCTTGACAATGTAAAAGTACAGGTGACAGAAGTTGAGACACGAGGAGAAAGAAGAGATGAAGGTCAATGAAGAAAAGCTAATGCTCTCATCTTACAAAGTGGTTGAAGAAACAGAACATGAAGACTTAAATATATTATTTAAATTTACAAAGCCAGTCAATTGAGGGAATAAATATACTAAAGTAATTATAGAGAAAAAGAGGGATCTGAGTAGGTTTGAGTTAAATCTTATCGTGGTGGGAAGTCAGTAGTGTCCCATTAATAAATAAAGCAATGGCAAAATTTATAGGTATGGAAGTAGCATCCAAAAGAATGGAAACTGAGGTCCCTGGGGAGCTGGAGAGATGGTGCAAAATACTGGGGTGGGGGCAGCTGCTTTTCTTTATGCTTATTTTGTATAACTTAAATTTTTTGATAGTCAATTTTTTTAAAAAAAGAACAAGAGGAGGAACTTTATGCCGTAAAGGAAGAGACACTGGCTTAGGTTCCCTCTTGTCTCGGCTACTATCTAGCTGTGTGAGAGTTTCCTCATTTGTAAAAACACTTGGACTAAACAATTGGGTTTAGGAGCACTGAATCCTAACCACTAGACCACCAGGGAGCATCTACAATTGGGTTTGGACTTGTAAAAATGCTTGGATCTTTTCAACACCTGTACCTAAGGCTGTAAACTTATAGAGTGACTTAATGAAAGTTAAATCACAGGAAGAAATTATGGAACTCTATTGAACTACACTCTAAATTTAATTGGGGCTTAACTTTCAAAAAAAAAAAGTAACACCACTAGAGGGAATCCAGACCAGAGTTTCACAGTAGCTGCACTTAAATTGGGTCATTAATCATTTTGTTTGTGTTAATTCAACAGTGTGGAAAAGTCTATATGGAGCATTTGACCCACCCAGAAAGCTTTCATATGAAGAAAGATATTGTGAAAGACTCAAAGGCAAAATTTCAGGGGTATCCAGTTATTGTAGACACTCAACAAAAGATGTGATTAAAATATTGCCAATGGACTATCTAGATGGTAGTGGTTTCAAAAGTCAAGCATGATTTAATAACTATAAAGCAATTGTTTAGCACTGAATGCCAAGTGAGAATAGCAATAACTGCAAGGCCAGATGTTCAGACTCATGCTTTTCTTGCATTTTCTCTGGTTTTCGATTTTCTGAGTGCTGTTAATCATATGCCCTTGATATGCAGTGTTCAATCCATTTTGTTAGCCTTTTATCATTTTAAACAGTTGCAGATTATGTCTCCATGGAATGTGCTAGAAATGTCCTTATGTTGCACCAGCCTATGTTTTATGAGATAAACAAATGAGTAATTTAAGCTTTGTCATGAGTACATGTGTCACATAAGGGCTCAGTTATAATTTTTGAATTGTCTGCCAAAGCACATTAAATCAAAGTGTCTATCTGAAACAGTAGTAGTATTTCATGAGAACAGGTCGTTATCCTATCTCTAAACACTCTTTTTCTTTCCAGTTTTACTTGAGGTGCGTGGGGGCGCAAAAGTTCAATTTAACATTAAAGTCAAAATCAAGGCACAGGAGTTTTTTATCTATTTTATCTACTCCGTTTTTGCTGTTTTTTTGTGTTCATTCACCGGGCAATTCTCTGTCTGTTTCCTGCCCTTTCTTCTCATCCTTCTCCTCTTCACTGGGATTTGATTCTGGGAACCTCCAATGTGGGAGAGAGACATTCTGACACCTGCGCCACCTTAGTTCCTGGTTTTTCGGCATGTCTCATCTTGGCTCTCCCTTTGTGTCCCTCTCCTGTTATGTCATCATTTTGCTGCGTGGCTCAGCGGGACCTGGGGGCTCACCCGCTTGCAGGGACTGACAGCGCGCCTGCCTGCGGGGTCTGGCGGCTCGCGCCTTCTATATTTTTCCTTATTTTACCAGGAGGTCCCGGGGATTGAACCCAGGTCCCTCCCTATGAGAGACGGACGTCCAACAATTTGAGCCACATCCGCCTCCAAGGCACAGGAATCTTAATGCTACATTTTTCATTCCTCTTGACTCGAAAGTTTAGTTAATTTGTACATAGACAGGCTACATATCCCAGGATACAGGCTGTTGTTCTTTACTTTTCTTTGGGTTTTAAAAAGTGATCATAAATCTCAAATTTAATTAGGAAATAATATTTCATAGGCATCTAAAATGATTTCCTGAGTGGTGGGAATGTGCGTGTGTATACACGTGTGTGTATGTATATGTGTGTGTATAACTATTTCCACAGATCGGGATAAAGATAATGTTGGTAATAAATTTTGTCCTGTTTCAAAACCCTTTACTTGACTCTGCGATCAAAATGAAAAACAGAAAATAAAAGAATGCTTCAGAACCATCCATTCAAGTCTCTTGCTTTGGGAATTCACATATGAGTAATCATAGGCATCTTCAAATCAAACTAACTTACATTCCCTATGGAGACATGATTTTGTGACTTTTAACAGCATTTTTACCCATTTCTCATTTCCTTATGGAACAAAATAATCATTGTGAAAATGAATATTATTAATTCGTGATGCTGATTGCATTCTATTTCAGCTGATTAAAGCCAGCTGGGGAACAGTACCGCAATGTTGTTTGTAAGAATCATGTCTAGCATGGACAAAGTTCATGAAAATCCTTAACAATTTGTTAAATAATGTGTGAGGTGATAGCTATAGTAATATTGTAGGAAGGTCTATCTGTCAGTCATGAACCTTTCAATTGCCTTAAAAACTTTTGCCAGGATGGCAGAGCTGTCTGACCCACTTATAGTTATTGCAGACTCTGCTTCCAGTTATGGTTTTAGAGTAGGCTATTGTGATTGCCTGCTGTAGTCAACATTTCATTGGGATCATTTTTCTTTGACTCTTGAATACCCAGTTAGTTACCTGTGATAGTTATTTCAAATTTCTATTCTCTTTTGCTTATCTTTTAAATGAACCCATACTTCATCAAAATTTTGCTCAATGATCAACCAATGAGAACTATAATATGCCAAAGTCATAATAACAAAAAGAGTACCAGAGATTAAGGGGGAAATGCCTTTGTAAAGTATCTATCTTGTTTGCTAAATCCCAGATAGTCATAAGGTATGGCAGTTGTGAATCATAATTTACTAGATTTCCTTTCTCATATTTCCATTATGAGACACACAGGGACTAGAGATGGTAATATAGCTATCAAATATCTCTCAAAAATCTTTTTAAAATTAGGTGTCTCACATTAATTTAATTTGAAACCAAAAGCACTGTTTGATAACCTGCTATAGACCAAAGTGGTTGGGATAGAATTGAGAGTAAGATGGAATAGAATGCCTCCCTACTTTTATAGATCTTTTAACTAAATGGTGAAGTTATGCACTGAACAAATATTTATTAATATCCATTTTGATTGTAATAAATGAAAAATGCAGGGATATAATGAATGAGTTTAACAAGGCTGAGGAATCCTTGAAGGTTTTATTTAGGAAATAACATTCAAACCCAGCCTTGATGAAGGAAACTAAATTGGTCAAGAAGAGGAGAAAGGGTATTTTCAATAAAGGGAATCTTGCATGTAAATCCACATGTAAAGAAGGTGCTCTGTGCAGTGGAATGCTTAAGAGTCACTGTTGCTAAATTATGAATAGCAGTGGAGAGAGTGAGAAAGTGGTAGAAGGTCAAGCTACATTAGTAAGTAGGGAGGGGGGATCATGTAGAAACTTGTATACTATATTAATGTATTTAGAATTTATAGTACAAGCAGGAGAGAATCACTGCAGAGATTTAGGCTGGAGAGTTGGATGTTTTTATGTTTTAAAAGGTTCACTGTGGCAGGAATGTGGGGAATGACTTGAGGGAGGAAGGCTGGATGAAGAGAAACCAGTTAAGAGGCAATTTTTATAATTTAGGGAAGACCTGACAATAGCTTTGATTATCAAGATGTCAGAGGACAAGGGAAAAAAGGATGTACTGAAGAGCTGTTTAGGAAGTATAGCCTCCAAGATTGATTGGATATGGGGTAAAGGAGAGGAGTGTTCAAAACAACAGTCATGTTTCAGGTGATGCCATATGATGAGTTAGCCACTAAAGTGGGACAGGATGCAGGAAAGCTAATTAATTCACAAAATTCAACAACAACAAAAATACAGCTGGAGCTAAGTCAAAGTGTCTGAGCTGCAGATGCATGCCTGGTAATCACTGGTATCACCACTGGTTATTGAATTCTTGGAAGTGGATCAGTTCAACAGTTCTCAGGGAGAGGGAGGATACCTAGTGAAAAAGAGCCAGCTTGATGAACTCCAACCTTTAAAGGTCAAGTGTCACAATATGGTATGACTTTTAGAGGGTATTGAAAAACATATGTAAGTATGTAAGTAATTAACAAGGTGTGCTTAGCAGAGACTATATGAAATATTTTATCCCCATCCAATGAAGTACTATATGTTTAGCAGGAGACATAAAATATTTCTGCGACTTGAGGCAAGTTACAGCTTCTCAAGCTTTAGTTGATGTGTTGGTAAAAGTAAAGACTACCCAACTGTCTATGTGTAGGCAGAGTAAGGTTATCACATTAGCAGACATTTCCAACTAAGTAGAAAACAGAGTTCTGATCAAATGAGGCACCAGATGAGTGAGTCTTGATAGAGTTTAGGAAATAGATACAAAGCAGATTAACACCCTGAGACTCTGATTAGCTTGCAGTTTGCAGCATGAGGACATTGAGTACATGGAGGTAGCGGGAAGACTGAGATGTAGCTAAGACAATTAGAAGACAGGAAAGCATGAAGATAGACTTTGCCAATTACAAGTTTTGTTTAAGGATGGCCTTTAAGTAGCATTGATAGTTTTCTTTTAACCCTGCCTAAAACCCCAAAGCACTCAACAGTTGTGTTATTTATTCTCTCCTCAAAGCAATGCTTTACCTAAAATAGAGAAAAGAAAGGAGAGAAAAACAAACTGTTTTATATAATAATAAAGAAGAGAAGAATTCTGAGCTCTAGGCAGGACAAAATAGAGATCTTGCTCTCCCTCACTTTTCTTATCGGTCTGAATGATGCATATGGAAATTAATATGCAAATGGTTAATATGGGATGAATCCTGATTGCTTTTGAAAGTCTATATGACTGAATGTGCCTCTTTTTAAAGAAGGGCAAAAACTTGTTTTCCCTTCCCCTCCCAAACCCGAGCTGGCTCATGGGTTGTACAACTGAATTTTTTGGGTCTTAGAGACTCTTTAACCAGTTATTTTTAAAGCTGTTGTCTCATGGTTTATGAGATTTACCTGGAGTGGGGTCTATAGGATTCAAAATTGCTGCCATAGTCATGGCCCTCTTTGGAGGCAGATGTCCACCAAGGGTTCCTTACACATAAATTACCAAGTCCTTTATTTTGTGTCCCTGACACTCTTCCCACAACTCATGAGGAATCAGTGATCCAGCAAAAGCCACCTGGAGTTATGATTCCCAAACTAGTTATGGTTAAGCTCTTCATGGAAATGTTTTTAAATGTTCAAAGGGAGAAAAAAAACCTTCAGAAAAAAAATTCTTTCAAATTAATTTTCTTTATTAAGCAGGATTAAACAGGTTTTCTTTTTCATTTGAACATTTTAGACCCTTTAATATAGAAATATATATTATGAGTTTTCAAAAGATAGACATGATATGCATTTTCTCCAGCTTTTTTGATGGCATAACGAATGCTGGTGACCATCTAGAAGTAATATTCCCTGGAATACAGTTGAAATGTTGAGGTGGCCATAAAGGAGACCAGGCACTGATTAATTGGCCTAATTCTGGAATTCTGTGCAATTTGGGTGTTCTGTGCAATTTGGGTGTTCTGTATTAGACTGTGACTACTTCACTCAATCAAGTTCTCTTTTTTGGAAAAGACAGAGAGGCAGTGTTGTGAAGAAGTCAGGTGTAAGTGGGGATATTAATAGCAAGAAAAGCAGAGTCAGAAAGAAGCTGATAGTGAATAAAGTAGAGTTGCTGACTTAGGGAGAAATAGACAACCTCATCTGAGAGTTGGCAGATGTCTCAGTTATCAGAGGTACTGTCAGATCACACCTGTTGCCATCAGGTTCTGAATGATGGTGAACCATTACCTCCGTGCTCAATGAGGCCAAGTTCTACAGCTATGGACAGTGGTCTATGCCTTCCAACTTCCCTGCATATCCTCTGCCGCCCTAACCAAACATGCTTCTTTTTTTTGCAATCTGAAGAGTCTCCAGAGGAGGAGTTGACTTTGCATCTTATCTTGGATGATGAAATTGACTTCCCTAAAAGAAAAATAGAAGTGAAGTGTCATTCTTCTGGACTTTCTAGACCCCGGGATAGAATTAGGTTGTTCGTGCTTGACATTCTTTTAAATTTTTCAAGTGAGATTTCAGCTGGATTTATCCTTTAGATTTTTCTAGGTATAGGTTTGTGGATAAATACATGCACGTAAAAGGATCTTGTGCCTACTTCTTCCAAATGTAATAGAAACTTCAACCACATAGAAGCTTTCCTTCTAACCTTTCAGAAAATTAAGCCATCTTTATTTTTCACTCTTCAGGAGAGTCCACATGTGGTTGAAAAAGAAGTAGGGTCTGCTTCAGAAGATTTGGTAAGCTGCAGCTATGGCAAAATAATAGAGTATATTTAATCAATCTCTGGGTTGCTTTTTATTAGAGAAAGGCAGTCTTACAGCATATGGCCTGCTTTTCTGGTCTCCCAACTGGTTCTGATGTCTGATCCTTCTTCTCTGTGTAGGACTGATTAATCCTGTTTAGAATTGTGTGGCTGGCCCTCCAGCCAGGTTTGGTATTTTTCTCCCCTCTGCCTCCAGATCACTATTTGCATATCTCCACTGGAAGATTTTATCACACTGTTATTACAGCTATTTGTTTATATATTTGTCTTTCCCATGAGATTCTGATCTTCTTTAGGGCTGAAGAAGCACCTGATTTGCCTTTGCATCCCCAGGTCCTCATAGATCTTGGCTGTTGAATACATGAATATGATTAATGTAGCCAGAAAAAACCTCTTTACTCTTGATTTCTTAATTCTGATAAATGTGTAATGCACAATACCTTACTTCTTACAAGCCTCTATTTTAAGAGGAAAAGGAAACAGATTAAATTCCCTATGTGCATATTGTTGGAAAGAGCAATCACATATAATCATATTCATAGTTTCACCAAATGAATGGATTTTTCTTTAATACTCATACATTCAAATTCTCTGTTAAACAATTTAAAAATAGCATAATGTTATCTTTAGTTTCTTTCTGTTATAGATGACCAAGTCCTTGATTTTATGTTTTTCTCCCTTTAAATACCATTGGAGTCATCTAGCAGATAGGCAATAGCCTGAAGTTAAGTGTTTTGCATGCAGACTCTATCATGACTGAGTCATTTAGCAGTTGCCTTTATGGTTACATATTATATTATGAAATTCATGGTAATCTTGCATATTGTTTTTTATAGAATTTAGAATCAAGGTGAGACGACTTTTGTATAAGAAACAGCCCGTAAACTCAGTCCTATTTCAATTGAAGTTTGGATTGCAGGTCCCTCTGGGTATCTGAGCAGCCATTTTTTAATGTCTTGATCATCTAGTTAAAACAGAATATTCGAAATGCATTTTCATTTTACCTAAAATTAGCACTGAGGCTTCAAACAGATGTTATGAAAGATTGGAAATAGTGATAAATTTGAAAAATAGCAGGGGACTTCTGCAGTCTAGCAAGGAAATGGCAAAGTAAAGAACCAAGTGAAAAATTTAGTAAACATCCACTGTATCTTTAATAGCTTTATTTAGAACGATTCGGGTTTTTTATTCTTTGTGGAAAGGAGTAATCATGAATGAATTTCAGACTTCAAATGTTTATGCATTTTTAAGAAGAGCCACAAACTTTAAAGCTTTTTAAATGCTTCATGTTCTTATGGTGGGTTTTATTTTTGCTAGAACTAGAGCAATAAAAACAAAAACAATTGCTATCAACTATAACATTGATATTATGACCATTTAAATACCGCAAGGGCAGAAGATCAGAATGGCCCTTCAAAGCTGTGTGTGTTGGAAAAAAAGTAATATCCTATGATTGATATATATTTTACAAGGAAGTAAGTTACTCAATTATAAGCCAGAATATTTCAATAAGTATAAAGGATTTCCCTTGTAAAGGTATATTGTAACACCAAAATGTTCTTCTAAAATATTTCAATACATGATTAAAAGTATAAGAAATGCCAGTTCACTGTCAAGAAAAATAACTCTATCTTTGTACAGACCCAGCATTCTGGAAGGGGTCCAAAACTGTGGTTAAGATTAAAAGATACATAGATAATTTCTAATTCATGATATTAAAATCAGCATGTGCTTTCCAAAGAGTTGCTAATATAGTCATACCAACTATTTTTCTGATTAATTAATTGATCTAAGAAGGCAGTATAGACCACTGGTTCAGAACCCAGTCCCTGGAACTAGACTGCCTGGCTTTGTGTTCTAACTCTGCCATAAATAGCTACTTAAAATTGGAAAAGGTAAATAACTTTGCTTTGCCTCTGTTTCCTTCTCTATAAAATGGGAATGGTTATAGAACTCAACTGTAGAGTGTGTAGCTTACTATAGTACTTGCCACAGTAAGCACTCTGAAAAGTTTGGCTAACACTATTTTTACCTGTCTGCCTTAGTAGTAGGAAGTTGAGAGTAGTCTTCTTAAAGCTTGAATTTTCTAAGAATCATAGGAGTGGTAGTCTGTCAAGCTCATACATCCTGTCTGAGAGTGATTGGGCATCCATGTAGTCCACAAGAGCATGGCTTCTCCATAGAGTTTCTGTTAAAGGCTAGCCTACTCTGTTGGTCCTGTAGTGCTACTCTTCATTGAGTATCACTGGGCCACCAGGGTCCTCTGTGTAAAGACAGTTCCATAGCATCAGTGTGAATTTTGGCCAAGGGTACACTTGGTGGGTTACCAAATTTGCATATCTTCATGCTCAGTGCTTTAATTTCTCACACACAGCATCATCTCAGGTGCATACCTAGGCTAGGATGCCCATTCAGCACTGATTCCATGATCCACCAACTCATGGACCAGAACTATTGCTCCCCTTCTATCTTCATGAATTAACCCTAAAGATTAGACATCTTTTCCTTTTAAAATCTTAAATACAAAGCATCTAAACATGCCTTTCTGAATCTGGACAATGAGACTGTGGACTTCCCTCCTAAGGAAAGCTGCCTTCAAGTTCAAAAATGGATCTGTTGTATATTGCTGCTATAATGGTCTCCAGTAAATCACATATCCTTGTATCCATATCCTTGTTGTAGTCCTTCCAAAACTAATTCTGTGCTTGTCCATGCAACTTTCCTTAGCCAGCAGGACAACAGTAAACATGACACAACATGGACTTGGTAAGTGCTTGCCCATTGAAGCTTGCCATCTTGGATAGATGCTGCCACCAAATGGAAGCCCAGTCTAGGCTCCTTGAGAGTGCAAGACCACATGGAAAAGGCAGCCCATCCATCCCAGCTGTTACAGCTGCGCTCAGCCTCTAGCTGACCCTCCAGATGAATGCATTCTCATAAGTGAGCTCAGACAGAACCAGAAGAATTGCCAAGCCAACCCATAGAATCATGAGGAAAAAAATAAAGCATTGTTGTTTTAAGCCTTTATGGTTTGGAGATGTTTGTATACAGCAATAGGTAACTGATACAGTCTCAATACCTACTATTCAAGCTGAAGTATTTCCAGTGACTTCCTAACATCTCTCTCCCAGTGAAGAGAAACACACACACACACCTGTGCACACTTACTTTTAATCTTTGGTAGCACACTGGTATACTTGGCTTGAAGATGTATTATGTATTTGTAGAACACTTTCTAATTATATTTGTCAAAACATATTAATGATATCATATATGTATGCTAAGCTAAATGAAAGATTTAGTGCATATCTCAGAAAAGATTTTTCTGGGTATTGAGAGAAGACAACATTTAGGAAAATCTGAGGAAAGGAAAACAAATCCATAAAATGGATGATATTTTACAAATAAACATCTTCAAATGTAACTATGCTTCAAAAATATCCATTTCTTTTGGTTGGAAGCAGCAAAGTATATACTGCAATGACTACATGCTGTGACGTTTCGTGACCATAGGTTTAAATCCTGTCATCTCCATTTACTATGTTGGGACAGAATAACAGACTTTTCTGAACTTAAGTTTCTTCATCTACAAACCAGACTATCTGAGTTCCTTTCTAGGATTGATATGAGTATTAGACAATGTTTGCTAATTAGGTATGTAGCAAAATGTTGGGCTCTCAGTCTCTTAGTTGCTGTTGAATATTATGTTCCGCACCCTCTCTTGGATGTCCCATTGCCATTTTGCTACTTTCCCCCCCTCTCTGGACATACTTTAAGTAAAACCACTGGAATCACTTGCTGTTTGGGAAAAAAAAAAGACATTTGTGGAAAGTGGATACTCTAAATTGCCCCTCTTTTGAGGACCTAATACACGACCATGCCTCTCTCCCCACTCTCTGGCCTTCCATCCCCAAATATCAAGACATTGATCGACAGTGTTACAAGAAGAGAAAAATACTAGTGATGATGAAATTGCAATAGCCTGTACAATAATAACTGTGTGAAGAGCAGAAATAATAGTTTACTCTGCAGCTCACTCTTAGTTATACCTGTTAGAATGTTTCAAATGGATGGTGAGGCCTTACCCTGTGTTTCAAATAGTCTCCTGATAAGTGTGCATTTTCATCTTGCCGCTTGTTCATATTTGAGAGCAAAATGCTTCTCCATTTATTCTCTTGTGCTTTTGCCCGACACTTCCCCTTTTTTATGATGATATTCTTTTCTGCTTAAGTGAGTATCTGTGCCCTCAGGCACCAATCCTGAGATGCTGCCCCTTTCAGATATGTGAGAACATGTAAGACAAGCTTGTTTTGCAGGGTAGAAGACTTCAGTCTTTTTTTTTTTCCTAGAAGGAATTCTGAGATTTTCAATGAAATTTCCTCAGGTACATGTTCCCTGAAAAGATGTCCTTTAAAAAAAAAAAAAATTGCTAGCCTAGTCTCTAATAAAAAAAGTCTTTATCTTTCTTTTGTTTTTTTTAAACTGATTTAAAACAGAGCTGATCTTTCAATCTTTTGTAACAACATCCATGAGAGCATTTTTTTTTATCATGATTAAGAGCTGATTTATTTTGCAGACAGTAGATGATTTAGATATAAACTTACTACAACTCTCGGAGTAGAAAAAATATTGTATTTAAGCCTGGGTGAATATGCAAAATGAATTTGACAAAATATCTTGAACAATACCAAGCCTGTTATTGGTTTACTAAAGATAGCATCACAGGAAACGAGGGAATCCATTCAGAAATGCAGCTACCAGATAAGAAAACCCTGCTCGTAGTCCATGACTTTCTGCATCCTTCATTTGGTGTGTTGTCTCCACATGGAGATTCCTGGGAAGTGAGGTGAAGAGGGATCAGGAGTCACTGTAGACTCATTCAGCACAGAAGCCATATCTTAGTATTTGAACCCCTTTCAGTGCCAAAACACAGTATCTGAACTTATAAGGTGCTTAGTAAGTATTTGTTAAATGGGTGAATATTTCACCATGGCTTTAGCAACTTCCAGGTATCACAACCTGGTTGTCAACTTCCATGTATCATTCATCTCAGTGTCCCTGATTGTGAATGTATGGGTTCATGGGCTGAGTACCTGCTGCTATTTGCAAAGAAGGTATTTATTTATGGATGTTCATCAGCTATGTTCAACATACTTCCTCTGCTACAAACAAACAAAACAAATCCCCTAGTTTCTATTACCTGTAGAAACCAAAGCCCTTAATTAGGCATCCAGGACCTTCTATAGTTTTGTGTGTGCTTATTTTTATAGGCCTACTTCCCATACAAACCTTTGGTTTTCTCCCAGAAGGCTAATTGTTCCTGCCATTCCCTTTCTTTAGAATGCCTTCCATCCTCATATTAACCAGGCAAAATTATATCTATCATTCAAGACTCTGGGAAGGAGCTGCCTCCTGGAGCATCTCAGCCATTGCTCAGCCTGCATGTGGGAAGAGCCCCAGATAAGGGGCTTTCGGGGGTGCACCAGGTTTTTTGACAGGTTGCATTTGAAAATAAGGTCTGGAGAGGCTTAGAGATAGGACACAAAAAGACCGATTTTACTGAAAAATGCATGAGAGCTAAAGTAAAGCAAAATGGGGAGCCCGTGTTAAGGCATCAGAGTAGAGCAAAAGGAGGTAGAATCAAAAGAGGGATCACACAGTGTTTTAAACTGTGTCATTTCCAAGGAAGGCCACCGAGAGGGGGATGCATTGGTTTCAGGATAACTACCACTCGCTGAATAAGGGTAGGAGGGTACAGCTGGCAGTCTGCTACAGACAGGATCCACCGAGCCTAGGAGAACTTTATGCCCCTGGCTTTTTATCTGGTCTGGATTTACTCCTAATTTAAAGGAAAATACTAACCAGTGGGCTGTTGTAAATTTTCACAGTTACTAGAATATTCAGTCTCCTCTCTAGCACCACGAACTCTGAAGACGAAGACAACACATCACCCACTGAGTACTGTTTTTTAGATGTGCTTATGTCATCTCTTTCCTGCTCTACTATAAGGTCCTGTCTAGATGGTGGAGTTTGTGCCATACTTATCTTTCTATCCTTCCCACTACCTACCATCTCCACATTTACAGACACTTTCGAGCTCCCAAGACTGTTGACATTCAAGATATGTTTACTGAATTCATGGATCGATGGTTGAATAAATGATAGTGATTGACTTATGATATTGGAATCTAGTCATATTATTTGCTGTGCTAAATTAGAAAATCAGAAGTGAAGATTATAGTGCCAAGAGCGCTTCATTGTTCAAATACTGATGTGGTCTAAGCTTCCACAATTTGAAAGCTCACTTTAAAAGAAAACGAAATAATTTTTGTATGGACCCATCGGGGAGAAAAACATTGTTGAATTTTAGCTTTGTCCTAGTACATTATTTCCTAGTTCCCACCTACCCTGAAAATGTGTTTACCATATTTCTTACATTTGGAATCCTGACCACAAAAAGATTGCCATTATTTAGTTTTCAGAATCTTCAAACGTATTTAAGGAACAGAGTTTTACAACTCTACTCAGAATTTCTTGGACTTGTTATAAATTACTGAGTCTTCTTCATTTTTTTAAACAATGGTTTAAGTCTGTAAACAGACTATCACGATATCTGAATTTTAACAATACCTAAATTTGTTAAAGCAAAGTACTTTTAAAATGTTCTATTATTTTCATAGCCAAGCTACCAACTGTTTCTTGGTTGTTTTGATTTGAACTTGCCTACTGCCCCCCTTCCTTTATTTTATTTATTTATTTATTTTGAAACAATCTCAGAAAGTATTGTAGATTTGCATATCCTATTCCCCACAAGGCTATGCTGTTTTGGAAGGGAGCAGATACCTCACAGTCACTAATGAGTTTGTCTTGGCTGAGAATAAAATGAGATTATTTGGCTTGGGTTTGTTAATTGCTGTCAGCAGTCTTTCAAATTGATTTCTGGCATTATTTGCTTTAGCAAATGGCAGTTGGAGGAGTAAAGATGCCCTAAATACAAGAATTCATGCCTACTGCTTTGAATTTATACTGTTTTCTTTGTGACTTGTGAAATCAGAGGACAGCAGAAATTAATGTTCCTCTATTAAAAATGGAGAGATAGGAACGTGGGGACTGTCTCCATACAAATAAAATTGTGCACCAGAATAAAATCTGAGATTAGATGGCATCAACTTCAGTAATATTTGGGTTTGAGTAACCTGAAAAGGGCAGACTACTTCTAATAGGGAAAGTGAACTGAGAGCTTCCAAGAAGCCAGCTGCCTTTGCCTCTCCTCACAGCTCAGTAGCAGTTATTGTTTGTGCAGTCCCCTGGCATTCTCAGCTAGTTCATCACTCATTGTGAATGAATAACAATTGCATTTCATGGTCATCATTTTGACCTCTGTTATCCATGGAGTTTTCTTTGTGCCCTGTGCTAGTTTCTCCTGCTATGGGTCTGGCCCCAAGGGTATTGTCACCTCTCTTTTGAACAGGGCAGTGATTTGAGATTGTACTTGGTCCTTATTGAATATTTTGGTCCTGGGGCTGAGGGCATTAAAAATAGTAAGCCTCCCTCTTCACCCCCTGCTACATGAAAATACCCTCTTATTTATCGAGATCCTTTTCCCATGTCTTCCCCAAGAGCTCAAAGTACAGTGTTTGCTTTAGAAGCCCCATTTGTACCAGTTTTCAGTGACTCAGAATGTTATACTGCCTTTTCCTTGAGAAAGGACTGAAATACACTCCTGCTGTGCCCCCTCCCTCCCTTCCAACTCCTGCTTGTGTTTGTGTGGGTCCCCAATCCCCAAAACCACATTGTTGGGATGGACACACTGTCCGTAACCCCCTGGGTAACTAACTGTCAAGGCATGTTGCAGACTTCAAGTTGTTCTGTATAAAATGCAAAATAAATGTTTTTATTTACAAAGAACAACAACACAAAGAAATTACATCACACATCTTACAGACCTCCTTCCCAACCAAGCACTTAAGCTGTCAAAAGCCAAGGACTGGGTTTCTTTTATGTTTGTTTTTGCCTTGCAATGCTTAATAGAGCACCTGGCACATAGTAAGATGTTGATAAAGGAAATGAATGAGCAGTGTTCTCTGTTATTTTCACAGGGTCCGAAGAAAAAAATTTCTGCCAACTTTTTGTTATGCTGCCTTTGTTGAGAAAGCTATGAAATAAATAGGTGAAATTGCTGGAGGACCAAATTACAAAATTATGTTCCATTGTATTTTATTGGCAAAAGAAGGCAGTTGGAAAATATTTCAATATATTCGTGACAGAAACATATGCCACATATGACATATAACCCAATATATTATGTGTTTGATTCAATCTACTATTTTATATACGTGTGAGAGTAAAGATATTAGGTTGAATCTATTTGTTTCATTCCTTCATTTATTCATTCACTGATTCGTTTTAATTTTAGTTTTTATTTTTATCAAATGTGTACATGCCCATAATTTGAAAGACCAAATAGTTCTACAAGTTTTGAAATTGAAAACTGAAGATAGTTTTTATATAGTTTGTCTACATTAACCTTTTATTTATTTTAGATGATTATTTTGATATTTAAACCATATCTCCAAATTATATAGTTTTTTTTTCAGATTTAAGCATTATCTATTGCTTCTCCATTATGTCCATTATGAGTAATAAGGATTTAGCTGTCATCTCAACCTACTACCACCATACACGTACATTTCCCATCCTCCCCATAGAGCTGTCATTATAATGTAAATCAGATTAATCCTTGGTTTTTGCCATTTCCGCCTTAGAATTTAATAGTTTACTTCATTCTTTAAAATACTACTTGTCCATTGATTTAGTGCTTCTGAAATCATGACGTCATTCTGTTCTCTCCCGTT
Organism: Cabassous unicinctus; assembly: GCA_029593785.1. Lineage (NCBI taxonomy): Eukaryota > Metazoa > Chordata > Mammalia > Cingulata > Chlamyphoridae > Cabassous > Cabassous unicinctus. The sequence goes on along the minus strand of JAQZBX010023076.1, from coordinate 13,094 downwards.
TTTTTTGTTCTTAATATGTTATGATCTCACAAAGGTTAAGTGAGATTTTGGAAGTAAATAGAAGTAGATTCAAGTTTTGCATCTGCTGACTTTACCTAGAAGTCCAAATAACTTATATTTATTATATAAAATGCCTGCCTAAATTAGGTAGGAACCTTTCTTTTTCGCCAAAATTGTAGCCTATTTCTGTTGTGTGTTGGCATGCTGAACATATGTAACAACATGTCACTAAGTGGAATAACAACAAAACAATTATCCACAAATGCTTGCGTTAGTACCAGCTGGCAATGCCAATGTGCAGGTCCCCAATAGAACCACAAGTATGTTGTATACATGCTTATGCCCGTAATGTAATCATGGAGTGTTCTAGCTGGAAGGCACCCAGATCATCCTGGTCTAACCTCTTCATTTTGCATATAAATCCACTTGCATCTCAGTGAGGCTTGGCTCATGGGTCATGCAGTGGTTACAGGTAAAGCCAGAGCCAGAACTCACCCTCCTGACTTGCCACCTCAGCTTGTGCTTTGGTCCTTGTCATTGGCATGAAACACTCTTTCCAAAAAGCAAGTTATCCTTGGTTATTGTGAAAAATTGATGCAAATGTGTGAAATAATATACTAGATAAATTGTAGAACCAAATAGTCATGATAATTTGAATCATGCAAGTGGCCAAAGTAGTCAAATGTATGGATTGAATATTGTTAATCACATTAAGGTTAATCATTTTTCAGTGTTTAAAAGTAAAGATAGGTCAAGTTCCTGCAATTGATGAGTCACTTGAAGGCTGTTTCCCATTTATCTCGCTAATTTTGGAAGGTAAAAAATTACACATATGAAATCAGAGGTCATTTGATTTTGAAGTATATATCACTTTAAACAAATTCATTTCCACGTGAATACAACATTATAGCATGAAATCATTGAGGATAAATGCCGTTATTTTGGATAGAACTTCTTTCAATGGTAGGCTTCCCTGTTGCATTAAAATAGATTCATTTCCTTTATGTTTTTTGTGTACAACTTTTCAGGAATTCATCTACATATTATATGAAGTAAGTTGCTCTTCATTAAACATCTATGTAAGAGACTAAGTTGTACGATTAGTGAATATATGGCACATAAGAACTACAGTAACATCCTCTGAATCCACCATTACTCAAATCCTTTTTATAGGATATTATTAAGTTTGAGATTCTCCAACAGAATTAAGGTGTTACACATTTGTATTTGATAAAGAATATAGCAAATGCATGGTCACCAGGGGGACCAAAGAGATAATGGGAATGAATAAACATAATTTAAGACCACCTTGACAAAGTCTGTGGAGGAAGGGACCAAAAAAACCACACACACATTAAAACAAATGCCTTCTTGACATGATATTTGGTTCGTATATGAGAGACAATTTATTAAAATGGCGGTGATTATGATTCCATGTAAAGCATGAGTATTTACCTCAGAGTGGTCTACAAAGAGGAAATCATTTTCAGAAAAAGGAAGAGTTCCTTAGAGGATGTTTTAAGTAGACAGATTGACAAGAAAATGTAGCATCCTTTGGCGAGTGGGGAAAATAAATGTGGATATTGCGCTGATTTATTGTTATTCTGTAGCAATGAGATAATTAATATCTGGAGTCTTTGCAGTTGTTTTCCAATAGAGAACATCAAATTATTTCTAGATTCAAGTTTCACATCCCATTTGTTACTTAGTTACTGTTACTAGAGGATTATATGATGCAAAGGTTAGCTTCCTGACAAATGATACAATATTCATTATCAATATAGCCTGGCTCATGGCAGATATAAAGTTTCATTTGTACACAGGCTTGTAAGAGTCTTACCACATGTATTCCAAGAGTAGGTACATTTTAAAAAAATCTATAATTGCTGCAGTGACTTGGCCCAACCCTTTCCGGTGCCTTTGTGTGATGTGTAGCAGGTAGCGAAAGCACCATCCATCTGTCAGACCCAGAGCAACTGTTAAAAACCACCCAACCCATTTTTTTTTTCCTGACTTGGGAACTGGTTGCACAACAGCTGTTTGAAGAGATACAGGTGAAACGTATGTAGTAAATACTGCCATATTCCTTCAAAAAGGAAATAAATCACTTTTCATAAGCAGTGTGTGTATTAGCATATTTCTTCTTTCACACCTGCCAAATGTACATTTTCCTTGTACATGTATATAAAATAAGGGTTTGAGGAACATAAAGCTTCTAACACATTGTATAGTTATAGACAATAGTGTGTAGAATGAAGTGTGTGTGCATTTTTTCCCAACTATATTAAAGAACTGCCAAAAACTGCCGTACAATTTGAAGACTTCATCCAGCATAAGACGCAGAAGATAGATGGAGGACATATTTCTAAAGGAATCTGAGAAAAATGACTTGGAAGTACTAGAATGTGTCTCACCATTATTTTACACCTCTAATGAGACCATGATATGGAAAGAAGGAAATACAAATAAATAAGTAACAGAATCACATTTATAAGGGGAGTTAGACAATTTCTTCGCTGCCGTTTTTTAATAATATGGTAAAATATTAACTCTAACCTCCCCTCCACGTAATGCTTATGTATTCTGAATACATTCAAATGCAGGTAGTTCATAGATATTGATATATTTGGGTTTTATTTTTTCTCACATAGAAGTGTTCTATGTAGATTACCAGCGCTAGAGCAGAAATTGTCAAACATAACTGTTATGTTTCATAGTTGAACTGACTGTGTCTGACCAAATAGTGCTCTGCAGAATCCTATTTTGGTATTTATGGCATCACAGGAAGTCTAAGTGAATGTCTTTTTTTTTCCTTGATGGAGGAAAGAAATGTAAAATAAACAAAACCTTGCTAGTCAGAAGCATGTGGAAAAAAACTACTGTATTATTGATAAAATCCCTATTTATGGGTACACCCTTATTTATGAAGTTCATATAAATGATTTTCAACATAACTTCTGGGAGAATGATTTGTTTGCTAACTGGAAAATACTCATTATTCCCAGCCTTTTTGGAAATGCAGTGTTTATTTGATGTGAATTTGTGACCATGACTTCTGAACTCTTTTTTCTAAAATTCCTATATGTTGTGTTTATTTGTTTGAAATTCAGAATATTTAAATTATGCATTTAAAACTATTTATTACAGCATTATTGATCTATTCTCCACATGCCATAATTTTACCCCTTTAAAGTGTACAATTTGTTGGTTTTTAGTATATTCAAAGTTGTGCAACCATCACCACTATCATAATTCCAGAATAGTTTCATCACCCGTCAAAGAAACCCCATACCCATTAACAGTCACTCCCCAGTAAATTGTTTTTAATGTAAGAAAGTTAACTGAGATAAAGGAGCTAGTCTAAGGTACTGTAAAACCAGAGAGATAATCATCAATCTACAGGAAAGCTTGGTTGGAATAAGGGCTCCTTCATATTCACTGCCAATGACTTAATTTAAAATGCTTTTAGAATGATGGTCAAATATCTTGCTGAATGTGATGATTTATATGCATTTATCATGGTTTTCTTCAACACAGGCCTTACCATTTCTCTGCAGAAGGAAGGGCTCAGAGAGGCAATCTACATGGAAAGAGTGACTAAGGAACTTCCCTTGAAGCTGAATTTCCCTAAAATGCCCTCTGCTGCTATTAAAGTATATATTTATTTGGTTTATATAAATATAAATAGGGGAGGGAGGGCTTGGGAACTAAGAGACGTGTCTTGCAGCTGAGTTAAGCTTTTTTCTATACGTATGTATTTTCTTTGGGTGGTTTCATGGTTGCTGATGGAAATTACTGGAGGTCTAAAACCATTCTAAAACCGCTTGTTTTCATGTTAACATACTTGAGGTACATTTTGTCTTAGAGAAGGACAATTTAGTGCTTTTCTTCCTTGGACTTAGAGTTTCCAATGTTTACTCCTTCTCCACTCTACTTTTCCAAAGGTCTTATTTCTTCTTTGTCTGGAGCCTCCTGATTTCCTGACTTGACTAGGAAGTCTGACATGATCTTCTATGTTTTCCACCCCACCACCCCCTCCCCAAGGCCTAAATCCATTCCTGATCACTTTGCTTCCAACTATGGCTAGGTAACTTGACTATAATTCCCAGCAGGCCCTTTCCGGAATTTGCTACCCCAGATCAGCAGGTTGAGTGGAAGTCTTGTTCTTTCCCCCTCCTGACTCTCACCTCTATTGGCTAATATTTGAATCTAATTTATGAATTGTTTGTAATTTTATTTTGGTTGTTTTCTTCCCCTGAACTGCTTATTCTTGCTAGTGTTTTCCGGATAGGAGGCAAATATCTTCTATCTGTGTATATTTCTATGGTTAGTTGGCAACACAGCAGGCTTCACAATGCTTAATGAAGGCCTTGGAATGAAGTGAATGGGAATTTTTCAGCCATGCGTTTTCTGGTCTTATATTAGAACTTGAATAAAGTGTTCTAATGTTACATAGGGGTTAAGTATATGTTATTAACTTACTAAGCATTTCTTATTTATATGAAAATTCTTCTTTTCTGAGAGGGGAACAATAACTGGGGAGTGTATTTCCAACATGCAAAATAAGTTGTAGCTTTCTATAAGCAAGCTTATAATTGGGCTCCTGCAGTCAGGCAGCTTTGCATATGGTACTTATGAGTCAATTAAAGCACCCCAACAAGCAATTACAGGTTTATTGTTTAATTCAATTTCCACAACTCATGCTGATCCACTCTAAAGTTGCATATATGTCAGTCAGCATGTAATAAGTACACAACGTTCCTCAACCACTAGTTTTGAAAAATGAGGCTTCCAAATCCTGTGCTGCACACACTGTGTACTGCACAAGGAGAGATCAAATATGGGTAGAAAATGGAAGTATCTGGATGTGGCAAGAAGTGGCTTTAAATTTCAAATTGATTTATTTGGATAATAGCAAGTAAAACTGCCTTCTCCACTACTTAACAATTGTCACAGAAATGGAATTGCTATGACATCCTCTCAGTGGAATATAGCTATGGAGGGATATGTTCATTCCACTCAGGTGGTTGAAGTCCACAGAGGAATGGTCTCTGTTTGAGCCTTTATTGGGGAAGTTGGCTTGATTCTGCTCAGGCAGGGGAGACCCAGTCCAATCTCTATGGCTTGGAAGTAACTTTCCCTGCTTCTCCTTCTCCTAGGTGTCTCGCCCCTGGCCCATACCAGTGGTAGCTACTCATGGAGTGCATTAGGACAATCTTCCCACACCCTGCAGCCTGAGTTGCTAGGCACAGACAAGCCAGGAAGACTTTTGAGCTGTTGGGCATGGAATAGAATATGGGAGTGCCCCAGAGTTGCCAATGAGTTGGACAGTTCAAAGTACAGGTCTCTTAGTAGGTGTGTAGGTGTGGCAGTTTGAGATTATTTATGAATCCCAAAAAGAGAAAGATTATGTTTTTAAACTAATCTATTCCTCTGGGTGTGATACCCTTTGATTTGACCACATCAGTAGAGCATGACTCAGGTTGAGTCTCTACCCCCTTGGTGGGCTGATATAAGTGTGTGTCTTCACTCAAGAAGACACACAAGAAGAGAGAGACAGCTCTGTCATGTTTGATCCTGGGACCCCATGGAGAGATGAGGCATTAGCCTGAAAGTTTGTAGCTGAAGAGAACAGAGCAGCTGAGCAGCTGAGAAGGCCTGGAAAGAAATGAGCCCTATGCCAGAGACTGATATAGGAAGCCCTGAGATACCAGGCAGAGATCGTTCACCATCTTGCTTCAACACACGGCAGCTGACTTCGGTGAGAAAATACCTCTTATGGTACCTTGAGTTGGACTTTCCACAACCTTGGGACTGTAAGCTTTTACCCCAAATAAATACCCTTGATAAAGTCAACAGATTTCTGGTACTTTGCATCAGCACCCCTTTAGCTGACTAATACAGTAGGATTGACAAGAAATGCTTGCTATGAAAAAGAGCATAGAGTTAGCCTTCTTTTTCAGGATGTAATATTTTCTATCCCTTCTAGCTCTTCTCACCCCCTTTTTGGTACCAATACTTATTTTGAGGTTTTGCCCTCATTCATTCATGCAGCCAACAGTTGAACTTGTTAGTTGGATGGGGGAAAGTGGCTTTGTAATTTATGTTGGTTCAGACTTACCCAAGTATTGGTACTTGTCTTTTGGAAGCACTTTTGTTTAAAGTAGATGCTCATTCTTAATTATGGTTAGCTTAGAATAAGAAATAAGCTATCCTGTCTGTTTTCCTTAAGAACACCCCAACAGAGCATGGGGAGAAGAATTGTGGAGGTAGGCTGGGTGGTTGAGGGAAATCAGGCTAGATGATTAAAAACCAAAGAATTAAAACAAAGCAAAACAAACCTGCTGTGAGAGCAGGAAATGGGGAAGTCATGCTAATAGATGATGGTACCAACCTGCTTTTCTTTCTATTATTGGAAGTGGATGAGGTAGGTTGGTTTTTATTCTTGCAGATAAAGCAATGCCTCAGAGGTAGATACAGATATCTTGGCCCTGTGCAGTAGGCTGAATAATCCCTTCCTACCTCCAGATGTCCTGTGAATGTTACCTTACATGGCAAAAGTGACTTTGCAGATGTGATTAAGTTTATTTTAGGCTCTGGAGATGAGGAGAGTATCCTGAACTATCCAGGTGGGCTCAATAAAATCACAACAGTCCTTATAATAGGGACACAGTAGGAGTCAGTCAGGCAGAGGTTAAGATGATGATGGAAGCAGACAGAACTAGATTTGAAGATGCTACATTGCTGGCTTTGAAGATGGATAGGGGAAGTCATGAGTCAAGAGCTCTGACCTTGGAGGCTCAGGAAGCTGGAAAGAGTAAGGAAAAGGATTCTTCCCTGGATCCTCCAGGAGGAGCAAACCCTGCCAACGCCTTGGCTTCATTTAGCTCAGTGGAACTGATTTCAGACTTCTGACCTCCAGAGCTGTGAAAGAATAAATTTGCATTGTTTTAAGCCACTAAGTTTGTGGTAATTTGTTACTGCAGCAACAAGAAACTAATACAGTCAGGAAATAAGCATTAAAAACAAACAAATTAAAAAGCCTCATGGGGCTTTCCTTATGCTAAAATGACCAAAGGGTTTGAAGTGTTGTCAGATATTTAGTGGACCCTAAGATATTTAGTGAATCCTATTGCCAGGCATTTATTAGGGACACTTCAGTAAACCAGCCAGTCACAGGCTCAGCTCTCCTCAGTCTCCAAGTCTAGTATTGAAGCATGTGTATGGCAGGCTTAATCATTTTTAAGTGTCTCTTGCTTCATATCCCTAATCCAATCAGATTCCTCTCTGCATCCTGTCTTCCGTTATGGCTTCAGGGAAAGAGACAGGACAGATGCCACCTCAAGAGATGAATGTAATGCAGGAGAAGCCCCTTTCAGAGAGAAAGAATGAAAAGTCTCTTCCTACCAGGGTGAATGATGGGAAGAAAAAGAGAAGAGACTAAGGGGGAAGCAGAGCAGAAGTGTCAGCGTAGATGTGCTAGAGGTGGGGGAGGGGAGTTGGCTAAGGCAAAAGAGGGTTTCTGTTCCAAGTCCTTTAGGAACACTGGAAAGAGACTGCCCCACAGAAGGCACCCCACTCAATGGGATGAGTCCCATCAGAATAAAATCCGTAGCCTGGGGTGATTAAGTGGGAGGACCTTCCCTGAGTCTTGCATGCCATAGACTCTCCAGAAGTTCCCTCATGCTCTGAGGAGGGTGTGGAAGTAGCTGAAGTTGCTGTCTGTCAGCCATAAAAGCAGAAACGACCCTGAACTTCCTGGACCACTGATCACATGGGCATTAAACCCCACCCCAGCAGGAGGTTACTCCACACCAGGAGGCACCAAGACAGGTGAAACTAAGTCAGCTGGAGGGCCATGGGTCCTTGGCCAGGCTGAGAGGAAATCAACTATGAGTTCTTCAGCCTGAGACTTTGGCAGTAGATGTCACCAAGGCAAGCAATGACTGGGTGGACAAACGTTACTATTATTGTAGAGGCTGGCAGAGCTCCAGATTGTTTTAGAAGGACCTTCATGCAGATCCAAGGCCCCTTCTGGCTGCCAAATCTAACCAGATGCTATCTAGGGGAAGAGACGGAGAAGTGGTTAAAGCAGAGAGATTGCACATTTACCTGAAAAACACTGTTTTAACCAGAAAGGAAACTCATTAAATGACTAAAACTGTGAGAATTAATTAGCATTTTTAGGTTTCCTGATTATTTAGCAGGATGCAAGCTCCTAAGGAACATGACATCAGTGTAGTGCAGTTCTGCCCTTAGACTCAGCCATGGGTGCCCTGCCCTGGCCTCTCTTCCTAAGAGGGACCTGCTCTGGACTTCTTCCAGCTGTGTTCCTTCCCAGGCCAGGGCTGACCACCCCAGTGCTGTCCAGCCTGAAACTCCAAGTTGTTCTAGAGTCTATGTGGGAATCTAGCTTTTCAAGTCAGTGTAAATATACTCATACACATATATATGAAGGTAGGAGACTAGAACTAATTTTATGACATGTTTGTTAAATTTCAACTTATAACTCTTTAGATTGGTGGTACTTGACATGCTCTTGTATTCTAACACTGGGCCCAACCTACTCAGATGCTCAACATGTAATTATAAATGATACAAGTCTTATCAAAGGGGATTCTTATTGGAGTGACTAGCAAGGGCAGGAAGCCAGCCCAACACATGACTTGTGTCTCTGCACCTGCATTTATGGTCTTCCAAGACCCTGGCCCAGCTCATGCTGTTTACCATGGATCCTTCCTGCACCACTGCTTGCAGGCAGACATCTCCAGCTGCCCGGTGGTGGAGGCCCAGCATGTGCTCTTGCAGCACCCTGTTCTATGGAGGATGTTTCGTTCACCTCTGTATCTCAGGCCTCTAGCGCAGAGCCTCATGTCCACAGCATGTTGCATAAAGGTTTGTTACCTGCACTTACAGTTCCTTGATGTGCCTGAAAATTGAGCCCTGGACCTGAACTTATGCAGTTCACTATTGCAGGACAGCAAGCTAACAGATTTTCTAGTTTTCTAGTATGTCACGTCCAATTCCTGCAAATCATGACCTCTTGAAAAAAATTCTTTCTACCTTTTCCCTTCATCTTTTAGAGTTGAACTCTGGTCAGAAGCAACTTTGGGAAAGTAGTTTGGGTGTCCTTGGTGAAGGTGATGAGCACTGACAAATCTGAAGTATCAGCCTTAATCATTTATTTAGTCCTCTATAGCAGAATATTATCGTTTCTTATCATAAGGCCAGTAACTCCTGCACTCCTCATATCATAATTGAAAGGAAGAAAACTTATCACAGTGCATCTGACTCTCAGATTTTAGAGGTGATAGGGCGGAAAGACCAACCATTTAGCAATTGTTAATAATCTGCTCATGTTAGTCATCACTTAACCCCAAGAAGACTTCCTGTCCATTCCACATTAATGGCAGTTCTTTAAAAAATAACTTGAAACCCGCTGAGAATTCATACAGGCCCTTGCTTTATATCTTTTGCTAAAGTCTCAGATAATTTTACATTTCTTGTCAGTGTATTCCTTTTCATGCTGATGGAATTGAAAATAATCAGATAATTTAGGGCAAAGCAATTAGTAACTTTTCTTCCCACTCCAACCTCCTCTTTTTGGTGCCTGTGTATCAAGGCTCATCCTATATAGTTAATTAAGAGAAAGAGGAAGCCATTGAGCTCAATTATATGTGTTATGTCCTTTACTGGGCACACTGAATAAGAAGGTGTGACCTCCGGCATCGAGGAGGGTTTTGTAGAGTTCCCGGTCACCCTCCCACACCCACCTGCCAGGTGACTGCTCTTGACCCAGAGCTCTTGTCTGTGTGGCTTGGCTCCAGACACCTGCTTCTCCATCATTCCTGAACAAGGATGCCTGCCTGGCCTATGCAACATCTCTGAGCACTTTCTGTCCAGAGATTTTAAAATAGCTGATCCAAACAATGCAAAACAATGGGGTCCTTCTAGAGTTACTTGGAATAGTATTATCTGGGAGTAAAGTTTTCCCCTGGAAAAGACCCTAATATTCCAAATTCAATCAACAGAATAAAATTAACCATTAATCATTGAACTGTCACAGTCTAGATAAAGATATATGATAGGAAGGGTCAGAAGTAAATGCTCCCACCCTTTACTTTTGAAAAACAACTCTCCCTGTGATATAGCACAGCACTTGAAACACTTGAGATTCTCTTTATTTGTCTGCTTAGAGAAGGTGCAGGTACACCACCATATTTCCCTGCAGAAACAATGCAGTAGTCAGCTAGCACACTTGTAGGTAGGAATGCCTACTACGGAGATGCTGAAAAGAAGAAGAAAGTACTGAAAGCGAAATATTTTTCTAGATTGTGGACTGCATGTGATTTGCTGTGAGCTGAAGGACCCAGGACTCAGAGCTCATAATGGCAGACATCTGACAGATAAATTTTTTGTGATGGCTTATTTTTGCCTGCTTGCCTATTACATATTCCTTATATTCAATATTGAAGTACCTACTTTTCCCTTCTATGCCATGTTTTCCCATGGGCTATCACCACTAGGGAACCTACAATATTGTGCTATCATTATCTGTCTACCTGCCTGCTGCTGCCATCACCATTGTCTCTGGAAGACACATTTTCTATTTATTTCTGGTATGTGTGCACTCACACGCATACAAGTGCACAGACACAAATGGTGTTTATAACCATATACTGCATCTTACATATGTTTTGGTGACCAAGTTATTGAGTAGTTGAATGTATGGATGAATGGATGAATAAAGTAAGTAAGGTCTATTAAGGCAGAAAAAGATTTACACAATAAAAGTCTAGGTGGATTTGCAAGGTCCAGTGTCTAGGGCACCTTAGAAGTATAGAAAGAATGGCCTTAATAGAGTTTATTCCTTGTCTTTGGGCAGAAGCTAGTTCCTGTGTCTTATGTTCTTATATCTTCTCATCAGTAATGAAGCCCAGATGATTCTAACAGTCAGGAAAGCTTGATAAATGTCCCTATATCTTGCACAGATGATAAATCCTCATGAATTAAGCTTTAGAAGAGGGGGCATGATACCTATTTCTGCAGGATCCAACCACCTCAGTAACTGATCTATAAAGAAGAAAATATGACTGGAATGCTTTTGTGCAAATGTTCACTCTCCTCTTAAAACAACTCTTTGTTCATTTTTTTGAGGTGCTTCTGGAAAGAATTGCCACCAGGTCTTAGTTTTCAGTCTCTGACTTTTCATTGAGTTGTGCTCTTATAGGGTAGCATATAAGCCTAATTTTTGCGGACACTAAGCGGATTTCATAGAGCAGCACTTGGAAATACAACAGATGAATATCCTTGAGAGAGGCAGGGCAGTGCAATCTTCGGGTGAGCCTGCTGACCTCTACATTGAAATTAAAGGGAGACTCATGTCTTTAGCGTTCAAGAGGGTTTGTGGGATTTGTAAAATCTTTCTTCAAACAACAACGGATCCAGGTGATGGCAGATCCTTCCTTCTTATATTTGATTTCCAACAGCATTCTTCTTCATAATAGGTAATTATCACAACACCTTTGCTAATATATTATGAATGCTTGGTTCTGTGCTGAGTATTTCATCTGCATCAATTTATTCAACCCTCAAAAAATCAGGCAATGTATGTATGTATTGCTACACCCATTTATTGGTTGAGTAAGTTGAACCTGAAGAGAGTTTACATAACTTACCCAAGGTAACAGTAAATGAACAGAGAGTCAATCTTAGTACTATTTGAAACCAAGGCCTACAGTTTGATTAGTATACTCTACTACCTCTGATTTATTCCTCAAAAGAAGTTATCTGACTTAAGGAAACTACACACACTTTATGTTGGTTACAGAACTCTATTGTGGGTTATGAAGCACTTATATATTATATAAATATCCTCTGCCCCTGAGTTGCACAATGGAAAGGGCCTCTGAATCAGGTTGAACCTCTGGCTCTTGGTTTTCCCCATTTATGTTAAATGATTTCTCTTTTCCTTTTCCTTGTGTAATTGTTTTGTTTCCCTTGCTGGTTTTCCAGGCATACTTGCTTTTTCTGTAGTATTTTCCTACCTTCTAGTTTAATTCAACACAGTCATTCAATAAATGCTTATTAATATAACAGAACCCTCCCAAGAAGGAAATTGTTTCATTTAACTTGTTCATGTTTTCATACTTGAAATTAGAATCCTGAATGTGAAGAAATCTGAAAACTGTGATTCTTGACCTAAACTGACTAGCACGTGATCTGTAGTGTGTTAGTCGCCACTTACCCTGGGTCACCAAGAAGAGGCCATCAGTGGACACACAGAGCGGCGGTCCTCAGGCCAGTGTGGCTGCTATCCATCTTCACGCCACATCTTTGCGTGCATCCTGCAGCCCTTAGAGACCTCTAGCACCTCTGTTACATCAGAGCCTACAGGCTGACAGAGCTGATTTACTCCGTACCACCCTGTTAATGCAGTGAATGTCTTTAGGGCATATCTGATGTGTGGGGTGATTGATGGTGATTATAAATATAGCACCAGAATCAGGTGGCGATTCAGCCCAGGTTTCCTCCTCAAGTTCACCCTTCAGATTCTGAGGATGACCAAGGGACAGATATGGCATGGAGCACAGGAGTGTTTACCTGATTACCTGCTTGGTGAACTGTCAGCTCTGCTTGTATTTAAAAACAGGTATAAAGGATGATAATAATTGCTTTTATTGAGCCTTTAGCATGTGCCGCACACTATTGTAAGAATCCTCACAATTCTTTGATCTAGGTGCCCTTATACCCATTTTAAAGGTGAGGAGCCAAAGCATTAAAGATTTATATAACTTATCCCAGTTCAAAAACTCCCAGGTGTTTGGTGTTCGAATTTGCACTCATGCCATTTGCCTACAATGTCTATGATTTCTATCATATGCTACAGCTGTTCTTTCTTGCTTGCACTTTAGTAATACAAAAAAGTTTACAATATAGAATTTCATAAATCCAGAGTATTTTAAATAGATCAATAATTTATGAAACCTCAAAATACCATTGAGTTTGTATTTTTCATAGCTTTCAATTTCTAGACTTATTCAAAAGAAATAATAGAGAATAAAAACACTTTGAAATAATTTATTGTCAAAAAC
>JAQZBX010023075.1:0-31094 GCA_029593785.1 Cabassous unicinctus | reverse complement strand
TGGATGGATGGATGATGGTGGATGGATGGGTGAATGGATGGATGGATGGTGGATGGATGGATGGATGGTGGATGAATGGATGGATGGTGGATGGATGGATGATGGATGATGGATGGTGGATGGATGGGTGGATGGATGGATGGATGGTGAATGGATGGGTAGGAGGACAGGTAGACAGGTAGGTGAGTAGAAGGATGGATGAATTTTCAGAATCATATAAAATCCATCCAGGGACCCTGTTTTAGAAAAAGGGAATGGCCACTGTTCACTCCTGTGCACTGTCTCTCTCTGCTGGCTCCACAGCCCAAGGGTGGTGGGATGGTTGGTCAGGCCAAATGAATTAAGGAGGGTAGGAGTCAGCGCTGCTCTTTGCCCGGATTTCACGGCCCAGCCAAGCCTCCCTCACATGGGCCCAGCAATAGAGCAGGACCCACGGGAGCACCCGGAGCAGACAGGCCAGCCCTACCCTAAGCCAAGCGGTGCCAGGGGTCCCGGCTGGGAGGGGGGAGCAAAGGGACGGCCCCCGCCCAGCCTCTGCTGATCCAGGGGAAGGTGAGAAAACTCAAGCACGGGTCAGAGAGAAGACAGAAGCTCCCCAAGCCGGGCTAAGCTGATGGGAGCCTCCCAGAGACACAACATGCATCCCTTCCCTGCACATGTGTACACACACACGCACACACACCTCACACACACACACACCTCACACACACCCCTCACACACACACACCTCACACACACACACCTCACACAGCTCTCACAAATACACCTCACACATGCACATGCACACACATGCTCACACACACACCTCACTCATGCTCACACTTGTGCACATGTACTCACACCACATGCACACACCGTACCTCACACATGCTCTCACACACACACTCCCACACGTGTGCACACACCTCACACATGCTCACACACACACACACATCATCCAGCTGAGGGGTAACTGGCCACCCCAGCCCACAGCCACTGGGCTAGCACGGCTGCTGAGGTTTGTTTTTGTTTGAATAACTCAGACAAGCAGCTAATTTTTTCATTTTTTATTTCCACAAACACATACCCTCCCTTCCCCCTCCGCCCCCTGGTAGCCTCTAATCTGCCTCCTGTCTTTGTGAGTTTGCTGCTTGTAGTCATCTTTTATAAGTGATATACAATTTTTTTCCTCGGGTGTCTTCTGCTTTCACCCATGTAGCAGCAGGTCTCAGAACGCCGTGCTTTCTTTGGCCGAGTAATGCTCCGTTGTGTGTATGTGCCCCATTTTGCTCGTCCTTCTGCAACGGACACTCGGGCTGCCTCCAGCTCCTGGCTGTTGTGAATACTGCTGCTATAAACGTCGTGCACACGTATCTGTTTGCAGCCGTTTTCACTCTCTCTGGGTGTATAGCTAGACGGGGGATTGCGGGGTCGTATCGTAATTCTCTATTTGCTTTTTGAGGAACTGCCGTATCGCCTTCCACAGTGGCTGCACCACTTTACATTCCCACCAACAATGCACTAGAGTTCCAAGTTCTCCACATGCTCTCCAATACTTTTAAAGATTTATCTATTTATTTACTATTTATCCATTTTAAACCCCTCTCCCTCCATTTTTGCTGTCTGTGTCCATTCACTGGGCAATTCTCTGTATCCGTCTCCTGACCTCTCTTCTCATCCTTCTCCTCCTGTCTTCACCAGGATTCAATCCTGGGGACGTCCGATGTGGGAGAGAGGTGTCCTACCACCTGCGCCACCTCAGTTCCTGTTTTTTTACCGCATCTCGTCTTGGCTCTCCCCTGCGTCGCTCTCCTGTTACGTCATCATCTTGCTGCGTGGCTCAGTGGGGCCTGGCACTCCCGCACACAGGGCCTGGGGGCTCACCTGCTCGCCTTCTATATTTTTCTTTATTTTATCGGGAGGTCCCGGGGATCAAACCCAGTTCCCTCCATATGGGAGACGGACACCCAACCATTTAAGCCACATCTGCCCCCTCCAATACTTGTTATATTCCATTATTTTAATAATAGCCATCTTAGTGGTGTGAAGTGTTATCTCACTGCGGTTTTCATTTGCGTTTCCCTAATGGCTAATGTATTGAACATCTTTTCATGAGCTTATTGGACATTTGAATATCTTCTTTGGAGAAATGTCTGTTCAAGCCCTTCACCCATTTTTCATTGGGTTGTCTGTCTTTTTTCTGGTTGGTGCATTGTAAAACTTCTTTATATTTTCTGGATACTAAGCACTTTTCTGATATATGGTTTGAAATTATTTTCTCCCATTCTGTAGCTTGTCTTTTCACTTTCTTGATAACTTCCTTCAATGCAAAAAAAAAATTTTTAATTTTGACGAATTCAGATTTATCTATGGTTTCTTTTGCTACTCATGCTTTGGGTGTCATATCTAAGTATCCATTACCAAATCTGGGGTCACGGAGATTTGCCAGGGGAGGTGATATTGATCCTGAAGCCTGGAGGGTAAAAAGCAAAACCCAGGGAATAGGTGGTGGGGTGCGTGGTGGGACCATCAGGAGGCAGTGATCTTCCCAAAGGGGACAGCATGTGCAAGGGGCTTGGGGCACGGGAAGGGCCAAATCCCCAGCCTGGCGATTACGGTGGGGTCAAGCTGGTGTGGTTTCAGCGTCTGGATGAGAATGCCAGAAGTCACGCGCTCTACTGGATGATTTGAAGGGAATAGGAGACTTTTTTTTTTTTCTTTTTTTAAGATTCAATGTGACTGGAATTCAAAAGGAAAAAGGAAACCACTGTTACTATATCATTACTTGGGATTCTGCTTGCCAGAAAGCAGCTTCAGAGCTTCCCTGGGAGCGCCCCAGCTCTGGGAACTGGGGTAGAGGAGGCAGAAGCCCTGAGCTTCAGAATGGAGCAAACGGGCAGAGGGGAGCCCAGGAGGGGCCCCAGAACGAGGGGTGGGGGCTGCGAGCCTGGGAAGGAAGAGCCTCGGGGAACCTGAGGTGGGGACGACCACCAGAATGGGAGCGATGAGGAAATCAGCTGCAATGTTTGCCTGTGGGTTGTTAACATCCATTCGCCCTGATTCTTTC
The DNA here is from genome assembly GCA_029593785.1 of Cabassous unicinctus. Taxonomy (NCBI): domain Eukaryota; kingdom Metazoa; phylum Chordata; class Mammalia; order Cingulata; family Chlamyphoridae; genus Cabassous; species Cabassous unicinctus. The sequence goes on along the minus strand of JAQZBX010023075.1, from coordinate 28,048 downwards.
GTGAGACACTACAGTGAAGGCTTAACTCGCATCTGCAGGGGCGTGCACTGAAGGTCTGTGTGTTGTTTCTGTATTAGTTTTGCAATTTTCCTGTAAGTTTGAAATTATTTCAAAATAAAAAGTTTAACACACAAAAAAAGATTTAACTTGCTTCTCAGTTCATCTGGTACGATGCAAGACGCACGGGTCTTTTAATCTGTGTGGTTGCAACTGGTCCTTGGGTAACTATGCTAACATGTCCTTCCGCTCTAAAAATCATACTAGCTCTTTACAGGACATCTAGAAAATGCTAATTCAGAAAAGTAGAATTCAAAACTTTCCAATTGTCATCCAAAGATGATCCCTGACAACACCTGAGGGTGTTTCTTTTCTTTCCGCTGTGCATTTTACATCATCTTAATGTTTGCCTATATCATATTTTGAATCTTAAGTTGTTTATTTACCTTGACTGCATAAGCATGTTCCCTTGTCTTTCAAAACCTTCATCCACTTAGTGGGTGACACGTATCAGACAAAAGGGGGTGATAGCGTCACAGTGTGCTTTCACTGGACGTGTACACGCTGGCCGATTTCTTCCACTGTAAATAACACCCTGAGGAACTGTGTGAAGGTTTCCTAAATTTCAGAATATTTTCTTAGTATGGGCTCCAGAAGCGGAATTACTGAGGCCGTCACTTCCTGAAACAGTGAGTGGAAACGGCCTCCAGAAAGCCTGCAGAAACGTACGTCACCCGGAGGTCTGGAACCTGCTCTGCCCAGGATCAGACATTTGTGCATTCCTGGTTCACTCGTGACCCTGCTGGCTCAAAACGATTGGGAGGCAGCTCTCTCCCTGCCCTGGAGCCTCCCTCGGTCGCCCGTGGTCACCAGCGCAGGCTTCTCAGCCAGCGCCACTGCCGCCCCTTGGAACTGTGCCCTTGGGGCTTCACGGGGCAGCCGGCCTGGGGAGAGGACACTGCTCGGTTGGAGAAACTCACAGACCCAAACTCGAAACCAAGCCCCCTCCCCACGCCCTTGGCCAGTCGCTTCCTCGCTGGACGTGGGCCCACAAGGAGGGCGGGAGAGACGCCGCATAGACGGTGGGCAGAGGCGCCCAGCCCTTGCGCCCCCAGCCCTCCAGCCGGCCCGCCCTGCTTGGCCTGCCGGGAGACACGCCATTCCCAGGGCCAAAGCCACCCGCCTCTTCCCAGAACAACAGCAGATCAAACGCACTGGGCTCCTGGACTTCATTAGCGACTTATTTCTCCGTGCCTGGCAGAAGTTTCCATTTAAATAGGGAAACATTTTTGAAATTCAGTGTTCCCTCCAACAGCCACGCAGTTTGGGGGTTGAGCACAGACGGAGGTCTGGTGTTTGTCAAGGTCCATGTGGCTCGGAGACTCCCCCAGTTTCGGAGGCCCCCAGGCCTCAGTGGGGGACACCCAGCCCAGCTGCCAGACCGCCGAGATGCCGCCTGGAAACAGGGCAAGGGCCAGGGCACGGCCGGCCGGGAGCTCGCCAACACCAGAAGGCCGCCAGCTTCCGCTGCCCTGGCTGGAGAGCGGGGTCCCAGCTGGGGGGAGGCACTGGGGGAGCCGCCGGCAGCCCCAGCCGGTCGTTCATTCACTCATCCATTCAGTCATTGGTTCAGCAAGCACCCGCTGATGTCCTCAGTGCAGGGACCTTGGCTGGGGGCTGGGGACAGAGAAATAAACCAGACCAAACCCTCTGGCCATGAAACTGTCCATCTCTGGAGGGAGAAACGGGCACCCAGAACACAGAATTACAGTCACACACATGTTGAAAAATTATTTTCTGAGTGCTTATTGGGCGCCACGATCTGGGCTGGGAAAATTATACTGACAGGATTCGGTGAGCCGGGGACCGAGTTTGTCCCAGGCCAGGCAGGAGCAGGAAGCTGGGTGGGGCAGCGGACCAGGAGGACAGCAGAGGTGGGCGTCCAGGTCGCTCGCTGGCCACAGTGGACGGAAGCCCAGCGAAGGCCAAGAACCGGCAGGGACCAAATGGGGCCCAGGTGTCCAGCCTTTCCTCTCTGCCCAGCCCTGGGCCTCTGGCAAGCAGGGAGGCCAGGAAATGCTGCTTCCGTTTCCCCGGGGTCAGAGGGACGGGGCGGGTCAGCTGGGAACGTGGTGCCAGCATCTGTCCTGGGAAGCGGGGTGGCAGGGGCCGGGCAGGCAGCCTGCGCAGGAAGCAGCTGTGGCAGGCGGGGAGGGGCGGGCAGGGGTCCTCTGCACAGCTCGGCCCTTCCGTGGAGGCCGGGAGGGGACACGCTGTGACACGCACCCACAGCCGCCGAGGCCTGGCAGCTTCCAGCCGATCAGCGGCCTCCTGAGCCCTCGGGTTCTCTGTGAAGAGCAGGAGAGCAAATTCCTGTCCCAAAGCGTCATGGGAATCAGAGGTCACCGCGGGCAAAACGCAGGAAACGTTTCCCGCAAGACTGTGAGCAGCTGGAGGGCAGCACCCGACGGGCTCCATCCGCCTGCCCGGCCGGGCCACAGCATATGGGGGGTGCAGGTGCCAAGCGCCCGGGCAAACGTAAGGCTCCTGCCTTTGGGGAGCCCCGGCTGCTTAGCTCATGGCCGGCTCCAGCCCAGAGGCCGTGCTGGGGGCGTGGGAGGGTCAGGGCAGACCCCTCCCGGGCGGGCTGGCGGCCGTCTCTAGCCATTTCAGACGTGGCCCAGGTGCCAGCTCTTTGCTGGTTGTCGGCCCCTGGCTGTTCACCAGGCCTTCTCCCACCCTCACCCTCTGCCCCCACCCTCCACCCAGTCCCACCTGCACAAAGCGTTTGTGAGCAGTGGCAGCTTTCCTGGAGACGCTGCAGGGGCCCGAGGGCAGCTCTGGACAGCCCCCAGCTGAGATGCTTCCTTCCCCCAGGTTCTGCCAAGGTTCAAGCACTCTATCTTCCTTCCACCTTGACTTTCACTCCCACGTCCTTCCCGCTCTCCTCCTCTGGGTTATGCTGAGTCATTCGCTCAGCCCCAGGTCCTACCCCGCCAAGAACCGCGAAGGGTCTGAGACCCCCTCGCCAGCTAACAAGAGAGCCCGCCCAGTCCCACGGAGGCTGGCAGAAGACACGCACCTCCTGGGTCGGAGACAAAGGCCTGTATTACGCAGGAGCGGTACCAGAGGGTCCGCATTTTGTGCTCTCTTCCCCAGGCACTGACTAGGGGCCAGGTGGTGGCTGTGTGCCCAGGGCCCGAGCTTAGGGATCTGCGTCTTTCACGGTTGGCAGCAAGCACGCCTGCCCTGTGCTCTGGAGGGAGAGAGAAGCTCTACCAGGCTAGGCTGTTACAAAACCCCAGAAGAGGCAGCCCGAAATGAAGAGCAGAAGCCTGAGAAACCCGCGGGGACTCGTCTCCACACTTGTGATGCTTTCGCCAAGGGGACTAAAGTGCCAACAGATGTGCCAGGAACCCCCCATCTTTGTGCCTTGACCTTGCCCCACCTGACACCCTGTGCAACTTTCCCCCTCCTTAAAACTAAGTTTTTTAACGTTTCCATGTCATTGCACCATATTGGACGAGATTGTTTGAAGAGAGGGTTCCAAGGATTTCAAAATGTCAAAAGCTGGAAAATCTGGGCCCAACCTCTTCTCACTCGTAGCTCAGGGGAGAGCCCGGGTTTGCCCAAGGCCAAGAGTGAGTCAGAAGCAGCGCAGTTGGTTCAGCTGCTCTGAGCTGTCCATGGCCCCCCGGGTTAGTCTTGGGCTTCAGCCAGTCAAAGCGGGGTCAGATCAGACAACACGGAGGGTCCCTCGGCCTGGTCCAGCAGGGACCGTGGCTGGCAGGGACGAGAGCATCTTTGTAAAAAGCCTCATCCTGGGAGTGGATGTGGCTCAAATGGTTGAGCACCTGCTTCCCACAGGGGAGGTCCCAGGTTTGGTTCCCGGTGCCTCCTAAAACAAATAAAAAAACCAACTCAGGGGAGCTGATGTGGCTCAGTGGCTTCCCACTTATGAGATCCCGGGTTCAATCTCCGGTCCAGGTACCTTAAAAAAAAAAAAAAAAAAAAAAGCCTTTGGCTCTCTCCTCCCTCTCCTTTCTGACCACCAAAAATCCAGCCTCATCTGTAACTCCACCCACCCTTGCAACACCTCTTCCTTTGATAGATTTCTGTGCTAGTCTTAATTGCTGCCAGGCTTGCTTTTTGGGAGGACAAGCATTTCAGTCGAGCTTGTTCCCGAGACCGGCAGGTGCCACCCAGGTGCGTCTGCGGACGACTGCGTTTCCTCGACGCAGCCCGACCCAGCCACTCCCAGCAGGCGCGGCCGCCGCACCGAATGCATTGTCTGCCGGACGTGCCGTTGATCCTCCGGCCCGTGGAAGAGGCCAGTTTCGCATCTATTGGAAAATTAATTTCAGCATTCCTGATCACCTAAACATGTGTCTGCTCTTTGGATTTTCCTTCGAATGAATTGCAACTTCTTACCGGTTCCATCATTAATTAATGAGTTTAAGTTTTCGACAGGGGTGTTAAAAGAAAAACCTGGCAGCAACCTAAAATTTAGGCTCACACAGCTCGATTGAGTGGTTCATGAACGGGGCGGCATGTGAGGGAGGGGGAAGGGGCGCTCGTATGGGGCAAACGCGGGAGAAGCGAGGAAATGTCCTGTTGCCTGGCGTCAGTTTCCCTTTTAGGCAGGGGGTCTTACAAAGTGGGGAGCATGGCCCGCTCGTCCGTTCTGAAACGCTGCCTCCACTGGGCGGAAACTGGCTCGCCACCAGGTGCAGCTTAGCTGCCGGCCTGCAGGGCGCCTTCCACCTTCTCACACAGCCCCCGCCGGGCTCTTCGTGGAAAGGGGTCTCTCCCAGAAACAGCCCCTGCGGGCGCCCGTTCCACTTACTTAGCGCGGGCGTTCGCTTCTACTCGCAGCCCTAGAGGTCCTTTGACCGCCTAGACCGGACTGACTTTAAAATCCAAGCACTTTCCTCAAACTCCAGCCACGCATCAGGGTCCCCCCAACGGCTTCTAATACCCAGACTCTGATTCGGAAAGCTCGGTCTGGGCCCAGGAATTTGCATTTCCGTGAAAGCCCGCAGGGGTGCTGACGGAGCCCCCCCTTCAGATGACGCCCCTGCCCCTGGCCTGCGCTGTGCCCTCCGCTTTGCCCATGGTTCCGCCCTGCCCTTGTGGCCGCACAGAACTTTCTCCTCCCCGAGGTTGTTCCCCTCTGGGGCACCCCCCACCCCCCAGGTCCTCGGAGAGGAGCTGAGGGCCCTCCTTGCACCTCCACACTCAGGACCCAGCCTCCATCCAGGGGTCACTCTCTCTTGGGGTGGGTGGGGTGGGAAAGAGGCAGACGGGGCTCCAGTCCCGGCTGGGGGAGCGCCCGGGGAGGGGGCCCAGGCAGCGGGCAGGGCGCTGAAGCGTGGCATCCCTGCAGGAACGCAGCTCCACCCGCCCGCCGCGCGCAGACTCGTGCAGCCTCCTGGGCCTCCGCTGGGAGGAGCCCTTCCCCACCCCCTCGGCTGACGCAAGCGGGGTTCGGAGCCCCAGGCTCCATGCTGCATCCCCTGATGAGCTTCCGCTGGTGGTGAAGAGCCCACCTCTCCCTGGTGACCCCACTGCCAGGGGTGCCAGGAAGGAGCATGGCTCCCGACCACCAGGACAAGGGGCTGGAGGCTGGGGGCTCAAAAGCATCTCTGCACAGGGCTCCCGGCCTCCACGGCCTCCCTCCCTCCTCTCAGCTTTCTGAGGGGGGAGAAAATATTTCTCCCCTCCGCCAGCCAAACCAGAGGCCAGAGAGGCGAATGAGCAGCAGAAGAGAACTGGAAACCCACTGGGCGCCCCCAGCCCCTGTTGGACCCCGTCCACTGCCCCGCCTGGCCGCTCCGGGTAAAGAGCTGGGGGGGGAGCATCGGAAGCGTGTGACACACAGACAGATGGATGCAACGGAAGTCCAGACGCCTCCGGCAGCCCAAGCATAGACACCCAAATAAAGTCGTTGCTTGGGGACAGGAGCTGAGCCAGAAGGACTCTGGAGGGAGGGAGGTGGGAAAGACCCGAGCAGAGAAGGGAGCCGGAGAGAAAGGCCACAACCTTGGAGTGCCGAGCAGGAGGATATGTTTTATTTGAATCAGAAAAAGGATACGGGTAATTGAGAAATGCATGTATTTATTCATCTGTGTTTACTTTTTAGTTTTTAATTGTTTATATTTTCAATTATTAAATGTACAAAATAAAGTTAAAAAAAAAAGAAAAGGATATGGAAACCTCTACTCAGGCGCGGAAAGGAAAGGGGAGGAGGGGAGGAGGGGAAGGCGCAGGGGGAAGGGCGGGAAGGAGAGCCGTGGGTGAAGCAGAGCTGCGGGCAGGGCCTGCCTAAAGGGCCCCTCGTGCAGACCCGCCCGTCCTTGGCATCGGAGACAGCAAGGTTTGGGTGCTCAGGATGGTCTGCAGATGTCTCAGAAAGATTTGCCCTGGGAATGTTTTCCCCATAGGGTCAGGAACTAGAGACGAATGTCAGCCCCCAACCCCGCCCCCCTTGTGTTCAGCCTCGTCCAGGAGGCCCCAGCCAGGCCCTCTGTGCAGAAACGTGATGGTCTATGTGGAAGAGTCTAAGGAAGCCACCAGGAAACGCCCAGGGCCTGGCTTCAGGAAGGGAGAGAGGGTGCTTGCACTGAATGGGGGGTCCAGAGGCAGCCCCGGGAGACCCAGCCACGAGGACAGTGGACAGGGGGCTGCCAGGCCTTTTCCGCCCAGAAGCCACCGCCGATGCCAGTTTTTCTGAAGCAAACGGGGCCTGGGCTTCCTGCAGAGATCAGGTTGGTTCTGTAGGGAAACCTGAAAGCGGCTGATGACAGATTCTTGGCAGGACCCCCCCAGGTTGCGGCTCTCTGCCCTAATCGCTCTCCCTGGCCCAGGATGTTGGGGCTGAGCGCAGGGGCTGGCTGCCAGGTTCTCAGAGAGCACATGGCGGGGAGGGGAGCAGGGGGGCTGCTCGTGAAAGAACCCAGCCTAGACCCTTTATGCTCCAGTTGTGTCCCCAGGGTGGGGGAGGGGCAACCGTGCTGCCAGAGCCGTTCCCACGGGGCGGGGGCAGGAGGGAGGGGTGGGCCCCAGGGTGAGGGTCTCAGGAAGCTGTCAGGCTCCGCCCTGCCTTCACATTCAGGCAACTGAATGAGCCGAGACCCACCCGGGCAGGCACCAGGCCTGCAGCATTTGAGGCTCTGAGTTCAAGGCCTGTGGGCTGTGAGCAGAGCACTGCCCCAGGAGTCCCAAGCCTGGGCCTTGGGTCTTCCCTTGGAGGGAAGCGTCTACTGACCTCCTGGAGGGCCCCTCCCGGGCTTCCAGTCCATGTCACGGCCCTCCTCACACTGAGGGGTGGAACTGGTTTCCGGGTCTGGCTCATCTGGCAACCCCACCCCAGTCAGGTCTGATTCCCATCTGTGTCCTATACTGAAGGCCTGGCATAGGCCAGGAGGCTCCTCCCCACCCCCACTCCCCACCCGTGGCCAGCAGCTCGCGGTCCAGGCTGACGGCGCCGGGAGACAGAAGGACGCCTGGCTTTCGGCTGGGATGAGGGCTGCGAGCAGACAGCTGGAGCAGCTGCAGCCAAGCCAGCGGGTGGAGGGCGGAGGCCGGCTGCTGCTCTCTGCCTGAGCCCCCACCCCTCCAGCCCTGGCTGGCAAGCCTGCCCACTGCCTATGGCTGGGTCACCTCCCCCAGCCAGCCAGCTGGGCCAATCATCACAGTACATCACTGGTACGTCACCACAGGTACATCACCCAGGTATGTCACCCAGGTACGTCACTGCAGGTATGTCACCCAGGTACGTCACTGCAGGAACGTCACCCAGGTACATCACCCAGGCACGTCACCACAGGTACATCACCACAGGTACATCACCCAGGCACATCACAGCAGGTATGTCACTGTAGGTACATCACCCAGATAGGTACATCACCGCAGGTATGTCACCCAGGTACAGTCGCCCAGCTTGGCTCCCGCCTCTCACTTCTGCCCCCACTCTCTCCACCTCAGTCTGAGAGTCTGGAGGAGGAGGCTTTTTCTTGGTGTCCCTGGAAAAGAAATGGAAGCCCACTGGGCGCCCCCGCCGCCCCCCTGCTGGACTCTGTTCTCTGCCCTGCCTGGCCTCTCCGGCAGTGAGGGGCTCCCCACTTCCAAAGCTCCCCCAGAGACCCCCAGGAGCACACCTGTGGGTGAACAGGTTGGGTTTGTCAGTCCTTGCCGTGCAGGGGGCACACAGTGTGGGGTGTCTCAGTAAAGGGGTGCTTAAAAAGGACGTCCTACGGGATTCAGGCTCACATTGGATGATTTAGGCGAGTTTAAGGATCGGATGTGATCAGGAAGCAGCAGGGATTCTATGATTGGGGATCTTAATAGATCTTATCTGGAAGGAGGGAAGCCAGCGCCAGGACACAGAAGCAGCGGTCACTCCTGCCAGCCAGGACAGGGGTGGCTGGTCAGCTCTGTGGCTCGGACGAAGTGCAGGCAGCAGACACGGGGCCGGGGTCATCTCGTTTCTGTCTTGGTCCTCAGGGTCACGGGGCAGCCTCGTCTGACATTAGCGGCCTGTGAAATCGCTCCTGCTCCGCAGGAGGCAGGGCCCAGCTGACGGCCCCAGGCCTCTCTCCTCCTCCTCCTCCTCTTCCTCCCTCTTGGTGGTCAGAACGCCGAGGCGTCCCCCTCACGCGGCCCCGGCTAGCCTGGCCCAGTCTGACCAGTCCACATCACTGTGTGGCCGTGGGCAGCTCCTTGCCCTCTCTGAGCACCTGTCTCATTCGTAAAATGCGAAAAAGCAGCAGTGGTTCCTACACTTTGGGATTTTGTGGACCCTCAAAAAAGATATGGGCGATTTTTCATTTTCCTAATTTCACATTCTTGGTATATAGAAATAAAACTGACTTTTTTATGTTGAAGGGAAAAAAAAGATATGGACACTAGCACGGGCACCTGTGCTCGTTTTTCCATGTCGGGACAGAGAGGAGATTTTACCACCAAGCAAGCAGCCATGCTGCGAGTGGCTCTTGCGCCCTGCCTGTCTCTGCCTTCCAGGAGCTTCATGTGGGTCCAGCCATGCAATCCTCACGGGGGGGAGGGCGGTACCCAGCAGGCCAGGAGGAGGGGCGGGAATGGAAACAAGCAGACAGCAAGCCTCTCAGTCACCCGGGGGCTCGGAACAGAGGACAGTCCTGCCCATGAGAGGAGGCGTGGCGATCGCACCCAGGCACAGCAAAGGGTAGAAGACGTAGCTAAAGGAATGAATGCAGAAAAGTTAAAACATAGACAATTTCTCTCATAGCATTCCCTGCATGAGGAACATGGTGAAGGGCTTGCCTCATTCTCAGCAGCTGGTAGGAGTCTCCCTCCCAGGGAAAAACCCCCCTCTGCTGGGAAACTTCCTGACTGAGCTCTCCGGGGCAGGCTCCCGAGAACGCGGAGCTCAAGAGGGCAGAAGTGCCCTGCCTCAGGTGTGGAGGGGACCCCGAGGCTGTTCTGGAGAGGGAGGGGTCTCCCGAGGAGGGGCACCATGGGCCTCCCCGACGCACCATAAACTTAGTTCAGAAAAACGACCCAATGCACAGCCTGCTTGGGCAGGCGGGCCCTGCTGTGGACTCAGTGGGGTCCGCACTTTGCAGAGAGGTCTCCGGGGACCAGGGCCTCACGTGGGGCTCAGGAGCAAGGCAGCGTGGCTGCCCGGGGCCATCTGGAAGTCCCAGGAGGGGGACAAGGCAGGGGACAGGGTGAGACTTGGCCATGATGAGAGATTTGGGGTTGGGTCACATGGAAACAGCCTCCCGAAACGAGCTCGTTGGGGTGGGCGTCATTTGCGTCGAGCTGGCGCTGCCAGCTCAGAGTGGAGGCCACTTGTGTCTGTGTCCCCAGCTGGACTCACAGAAGTGGAAGAGATGGCCTCCAGAGGGGCCTTCCTGACCTCAGCCCCTAGGGGTCTGCCCACCCCTGGGCTGCTCAGAGCAGTCTCCGATTCCCACCAGTGCTGGAAGCTCCGAGAGCCACTCGGCTATGGACGGAGCTCCCCCAGCCGACGGCCCTGGGCCGCGGAGCACAGCATGGGGCCTCTGGCCTGACCGGCATTCAAGTCCTCCGCCTCCCAGCGGCCCCCCGACGCCCCCTGACAACCCGGGCCTGCACAGGGGGTGTGCGGGCTGGCCCGAAGCCCTGGGTGCCAACTGCGCACAGCCCCCGGGTACATCACCAGGCACCTGCCAGGCGCCAAGCACAGGCTCCCGCCCTTGAGGAGGGGGGAGAAGCCGGAGGTGGGCGAGGCACGTCGATGCTGTGCCTGCCTGTTGTGGTCTCCCGGCCAGGCCGGCCGACCCAGTGGGGAGCGAGGCCTGAGCTGGCCTGAGGACTGGCAGCGTCGGGGTGCGGGGTGCTCTCCGCCCTGCCTGCCACCAGGCTCTGGCTTCTAAGGAGATTTAGTCTCTCGGGGGAGACACTGCGATCCTGGGGCTGGAGCTGGACCTCCATCTTCCTTATGTGCCCAGGCTCACACAAATGTCCCGAGAAAAGGAGCCCCATGGAAGCAAATATGGGAGCCAAAGCTTCAGGCTAGTGGGGACCCCCGGGGAGGGTCACTGGGGGCTGCAAAACTGTCATCTGTGCTCCCATCCCTCAGGGATTTTTTGTTATTATTTAAATGAATAATATCCTTCATAACATTTCCAGCACTCCGTGGAAGGAAAATTAATCCAGCCCCAGAAAGCCCCAGAGGGGAGGCCATGGCCCAGGGATGCAGGCTGGGGACAGAGCCTGGCCGAGCCCTGGGAGCCCTGGGTTCCCGGACCGGCCCCAGGTGCTAGTTTCCCAGGCTGCTGTAACAGAGGACCACAAACGTGCTCTCTTACAGTTCTGGAAGCCAGCACTGCTGAAGTCAGGTGCGGGCAGAGCTGCTTCCTTATGGAAGCAATAGGGGGAGAATCCGTTTCCTGGCCTTTTCCAGCTCCTTGAGGACCCCATGTTCCAGGACCATGGCCCCCTCATCCACCTTCAAGGCTGGCAGCACAGCATCTTCCAGTCTCTCTCCCTCTCTCTGCTTCCATCACTACTGGCTCTTTTTCTCACTCCGACCCTCCTCCTTTAGGGGCTCCCCCATATAATCCCCCCATCCCAAGGTCCTTAATCCCATCTGCAAAGTCCCTTGTGCCACGTAAGGCAGCTAAGCCGCAGCTTCCAGGGACGAGGGCCTGGGCATATTTGGGGGAGGGGCTGCCCACGCGTGACCCTGGACAAGTCATGGTGAGTCGCTGGACCTCCGTCTTCCTGTCCGCAGGCCCAGGGAGAAAGACCCCGAGGACCCGTCTAGTGTAGAGACCCTCAGAGAGCCTGTGGGCGTTCACCCAGCCCCCTGGGGGCACCAACGGCCCTCTTGGCCAAGAGGGAGTGGCTAAGAGACTTCCCCCAGGAAGGGGCTCAGGCTCCATGGGGGCAGTGGTGGGAGGTGACAAGACCCATCAGATAATTAAATTTTGTACAGGACTTTAGATTTGCAAAGCACTTTTCCCACATGCCGGGCAATGAGCAAAGGCTCGTCAAATATTTTTAAGAAGTCAGTCAAGTTGAAAAAAAGAAGGCGCTTTTGAAAAAAAAATTGGCAGGGACGGGGAGCCTGACTTGGAGGGGAAGCAGTCGGGCGTGGTCCTCCAGCCCAGGCTCTGCACCCCCCTACACCCTGCCTGCGTCTCTAACTCTTCCCGGAGCAGGGACAGGTTTGCCCACACCTGCTCATCAGAGAGGAAGAGAAGAAAATGGAAGGTCAGGCCGCCCTGTGGGTAGAGCAGGGGCCACACCTGAGCCTCCCCAGGTGGCTTCTCACAGCCTCACATGAGGCTCACAGATGGGCCCGGGGGTGGTGGCTGCACCCACTGGGGTTTCTTTCAAGGCTCGGTGACACTCTCAGCCCCGGTGGGTGCGGGGAGAAGAGGCAGACCAGCCTGCAGGAGGCCACGGAGCTCTGGCAGTCCCCGCGTGCCCTCCCGGGGCCCCAGCTGCCTCCTGGAGCCCCAGGATCGCCTTCATGCTTACCCTAGCCCTGGGCCCTGCAGGGGAGAAGAGCTCAAACCCCCTACCACCCCCACCCCTGCCAAAAGCCAGAGTACAGGCTTTAAACCAGAGGTCCTGGGTTCGAATCCTGCGTCTTTCATTGCTCACTGCATGGCCCTGGGCAGGTTTTACAACTGCTCTGAGCCTCAGTTTCCAATTCTGTAAAGTGACAAAAATGACATCTGCCTGTTTCGGTTAGGGTCCCCAGCAGAGGACAGAATTTGCCCTCCAGGCAGTTTTCAAACAAGAGGCTTAAATGAAGGGACTGTTTACAAAGTATAGGGGGGCTCCAGGAGCAAGAGCAGGAAGCAGCCCCGCCCCCGCCCCCGGAACTGAGGAGGAAATGGTGCTTCCACCGGAAGCCAGTGGAGCTAAAGCCGTGGAGCAGCGGGGTGGGGGGGCACTCAGCAGCAGCTGCCGTCCTAGAGGGGCACAGCCGGGCCGATGCTGGGGGGGGACGAGGCAGCCCCTCCTCTCCTTCCATCCTCTGACCTCCAGCCGCTGCTGCCCATTGGTGGAACCTACCCAGATGCCAGCGGGGGGTGCAGTCCTCCAGGCTCAGCCGCGGGGGTCCTGGCCAGAGGACAAACGAAAAGTGACCATGACGGCCCATTACAGGGTCACTCATCCACCCACTCGCTCAACAAACAGCTAGTAGGCACCTACTGAGTGCCAAGCACTGTTCTAAATACCAGAGAATCTTTGGGGAAGAAAAGAGACAAGTCCCCTCTCTCTGGGAGGTTCCATCCTACCAGGTATGGATGATAACAGCAGGTCCAAACAGCAGGGAGAAAAGCAGGGCAGGGAAGGGGCAGTGAAGGGGCGGCTAAGTCATACGGAGGAAGCACCTCGAAGTACCGAGGACACACTCAGTGCAAGTGTTCCTTTCTAAACATTCATATCTGCTAAAACTGGCATCTTAGGAACTACTAATGATTTAGAAAAAAATACAAGGAGAGAACAGGGATTCCAAATTAGAGCAAGGTAAGAAGTAAAAGGGAAGTCCCTGTCCCAGCACTCACTGGCAACTCCACGTGGCTTTCAGATGGTGAGTCGGGAATCCCAGTCCTTGGCATTCCTTACTTCACCCTTGAACATGGAGAACCATGCGTACCCTGATGGGTGGCCCACCCAGGGTGCCCAGACGTCCTGCTGCCTCACCCCCTTTCCCTCTCATAAGTATCCCTGTTTGGACAGTAAACTGTGCTGTCACTCTGGCTTATCTCCCAGGGTCAAGAACTCAGCTTATCCTGGCTCCACCACCTCCCAGCTGTGTGGCCTTGGGCTGGTCACTTGACCTCTCTGTGCCCCAGAGTCCTACGCTCTTCAGTGAGAATGAGGAGGCTCCATCAGAGTCGAATGGGACAAAGGGCTCACTGCAAAGCCCCTGGCACGTGACCCGCCTGTGGATGGCATTCTGAACAGGACTTGGGCCCCAGGTTGGGAACTCACAAGGGGAGGTAAGCAATCCCAAACCTCTCCTGGGAAGGTTCTGGGGTCCCTGGTACTTGGTGCTCAAATCCTGGGTGCACTGGGAGAACTCGGCAGGTCCCCAAGCCTCCCTGCCCCTCAGTTCCCACCTCAGACCTGCTGGCTCACCTCCCCTGCCCTTGGGAAACCAGGCTGCCACTGCATCGGGGCCCGGCAGGATCAGAGGTCAGCAGACACCCACATGGCCAGGTGGGATGGCCCTGAGCTGCCGGGTGGAGATGAAGCATCTGGGCACAGCTCAGGTGGCCGCCTCCTCTCCCGCAGGGTTCCATCCACAGCCAGGACAAAATGAGAGAGAGAAGGCCAGCCTCCAGGCCAGGGGGACGGTGTTTCTTGGTGCCCCGCACCGGAACATCTGAGCACAAACGAGCAGGTGGGGTTGCCCACCTGTACCTGAGCAGTCCTCGACGTCTCTGGGCCACCCCCTCCGCAAAGTCCTTCACCCAGCACTGGACACTACAGAAGGTTCTTGGGCGGATCTAGTGGCGTGGCATCCACGGGCCAAAGAGCCTTCTGGCCACGTCTCTGAGCCCACCAGCACCGGTGCACGCCTGGCAGCAGCAGAGGCCGAGCTGAGGGCCCTGACGAGCGGGGCTCAGAAGCCCTTCTCCTGCTTCTTGGTTGGAGGCTGGATAGGGCTTGTAGTGGCTTTGGAAAGGATTTCCCTCCGGGCCAGGGACAAGGCTTGACTCCTGGGATCTTGAAACTCCCTGGGGACTCCTCCCACCCAGTGGTCTCTGCCTGCCTACTACTTCCAAAGAAAACGCGCTTGAGCCACACCAGTATGTTCAACTGATTCGTCACAAAGGTGCAAAAGCTTCAACGCAGGAAGGACCCCCTTTTCAATAGCTAGCGCTAAAGCAACAGAGGCAGAAAGTGAACCTCAACCTAAACCTCACACCCCACGCAAAAGTCAGCTCAAAAGGACTGAAGACTTAAACATAACATGCAAAACCATGAAGCTTCTAGGAAAACACCTACGATGAAATCTAGGTGTTTCCCTAGACTTCAAAGCTGGGCAATGAGTTCTTAGACTTGACACGAAAATCAAAATCCCATCAAAGGGAAAACTGATCATTTGGACTTCTTCAAAATTAAAACCTTTGGCTCTGCAAAAGATCCTATAAAAGGCTGAAAAGATGGGAGCAGATGTGGCTCAAACGGTTGAGTGGCTGCTTCCCACATGGAAGGTCCCAGGTTTGGTTCCTGGTGCCTCCTAAAAAAAAAAAAACAACAAACAATATGCCAAACAAACAAACAAACAAAAAAACAATTCAGGGGAGCCGAAGTGGCTCAGTGGTTGAGCACCAGCTTCCCACATATGAGGTCCCGGGTTCAATCCCCAACCCCAGCAGCTGGAAAAAAAAAAAGGCTGGAAAGACAAGTTACAGACAGACTGGGAGAAAATATTTGCAAACCAGGTGTCCCACCAAGGACTAGAATCTAGAATAGATAAAGAAGTCTCAAAACTCAAGATCAAGAAAATGGACAAAGGACATGAAGAGGCATTTTGCTGAAGAGGAAATGAAAAGATGTTTAACATCATTAGCCACTGGGGAACTTAAAACCATAACATATTACTACACGCCCATTAGAAGGACTAGAATAAAATTTAAAAGTTGACAACACCCAATGCTAGTAAGGATGCAGAGAAACCAGATCACGCAGGCATTGCCAGTGGGAGTGTAAAACGGTGCAGCCACTCTGGAAAACGGTGTGGCAGTTTCTTAAAAATATAGACATGCAGCTTCATACAACACAGCAATTGCACTCCTGTGCATTTTTTTTCCCCAGACAAATGAAAACTTATGTCCACACCAAAAGCTGTGCATGAATGTTTGTACTAACTTTATTCATTAATAGCCCAAAACTGGAAACAATTAAGATATTCTTCGACAAGTAAACGGTTAAACCAACTGTGATAAGACCATCCGTATCACGGAATACTACTCAGCAATAAAAAAAAAAAAGAACAAACTATTGATGCAGGAAGCAACTTGGAAGAACCTCCAGGGAATCATGCTAAGTGAAAACAACAATCCCAAAGATAATATATTGTATGATTCCATTTAGATAACACTCTAGAAACGACACAAGTATAGAGATGGAGAACGATTGGCGGTTGCCAGGGTGAGGGGGTAGGTGGGTGTGGCTGTAAGAGCCTCCTGCGGTAATGGAAACGGCTGTATCTTGACGGTGTCAATGTCGATATCCCGGTTGAGACCCTGTACTGCAGTTTTGCAAGATGCTACCACTGAGGGAAACTGGGTAAAGGGGACAAGGCTCTCTGCATTATTTCTTCCAGCTGCACATGAACCTACAATTCTCTCCAAATGACAAGGTTTAGTTTAAAACGAGAAAAGGGGGCTAGTGGTCAAGATGCCAAGAGGCTGGACTGGACGACTTGAAGTTCCTCCAAGGCCAGGACGTCCTGTCTGCACCACCCCCCACCCCAGCTCTGCCAGGCTCCCCGCCCAGTCTGGCCCCCAGCACCCTCTCCATGCACCCCGTGACCAGTCTAGATGCCTCCCGGACACGGTGGGCCCCTGTGTGCTCTGTGTGCGCTCCGGCTGCTCCCTCTGCCCAGAAGCATGGCTCCCTCTGCCTTCCGAGAGGCCCTGGATGGCGCCCAGGCAGAAGGCTGGCGGCTCAGCCAGCCCCAGGAGAACCCTTGAGGCCTGGCCAGGCCACTGCCCTCCTGGAGGCTGGTCAGTGGGAGTCAGCAGCCTCACCTCTCCCCCCATATGGCCCCTGATTCTGGAGGTGCTTAACTTCAAACAAGCTCAATGATTGGGAGGCATAGGATATGTTTTAGCACTAAATATAGCTGCAAGTATTTGCACAATTGCATTTCAAAACTTTAAAACAATTACTCCACACTAAAACACATAATAGCCAGGAGCCACCACCCTGGAAGGCCCCCAGCCATGCTGCCTGGTCCAGGGCAGAAGGCTTCTTGGCTTCCACCCAGCCCTGAGCCCACATTCCACCAGGGCGTTCCTGGACCTGAACCTCGATCCACCCACACCCCCACCACAGCCTTACAATGGTAGGGACAGCAACAGCGAGCAAGAAGGGAGGCCCTTTTGGACACTGTAGGGTGGAATGGGGGTGCTGGATGGGGGTGCTGGATCTGGGGTGTGGGATGTGGGGTTCTGGACGTTTCCACCAGGGCAGCAATTCTCAAACTTCAGCATCCCCTGGAAGGCTGGTTAGAACCCGGATCCCTAGGCCCCACCCTTGAGTTGGTCCGGGGTTGGGGGACGAAAGACCAGCTCTACCAAGTCGGCAGGTGATGCTGAGGGAGCAGGGCCGTACCGCCCCCGGGGAACCCCGGCACCGGCCTATTTCCATTGCTGGGTCCGTTCGTTTGCCCCAAACCTCCCCCCTCCTCCTACCCCAAGACCCTGATGCCCGGGGCAGGGAACGAGTGGGATTGTCTGCTTTTCCCTCCTGGTTCTATGGGGGTTGGGGGGGCATTAGGTCGGAGTCTGAGGACTCCAGGGTGGACCCGGGCAGCCCCTTCCGCGGAGGGCGCCGCCCGCAGGCTGCGCAGAGCACTGGGGGTGTCGGGGAGGGGGTCTCTGCTTTGCGTCCCCCTTGTCTCTGGCTCCCGGGGAGGGCGGCTCCCTGACCCGGCCCGGGTGCGCGTGGGTGCGCGCGGGGTGGGTGCGGGTGGCGGGTGGGCGTGCGGACGGCCGAGGCCCGCGCTCAGGCCGCCTTCCCCGCAGCACGCGCGGAGACCGCGGGTGGCTGCGGCGGAGTCGGGCGCCCCCGCGCGGGCCGGGGTGCGGGCGGGCCTGGGCTGGGGGCGGGGCCTCCGCGGCGCCCTCCCCCTCCCCCGCGGCTCCGGCTTGGCTCGGCGGCGGCGGCGGCGGCGGCGGCGCGGGGAGCGAGGTGAGCGGCGGCGACGGGCTCCCGGGGACCCCGCCGGGGGAGGGTCCGGGCGGCCCGGGGGTGGCACGCGCGTCCCTGCGGAAGGCGGGGGCTCCGGGGCGGCGCCGGCAGAGCGGCGTGCGCGCGCGCGCGTGTCGCCGAGCACGGGGACACGGATGGGCAGGGGGTCGGGACGGCGTCTGTCGGGGGACAGGGAGGACCTCTTGGGATGGTGGGGTCCGGCCTGTCCCGACCCCTGTCTCGCGGGGCCTCCCGGGCCCGTCCTCCCCCCGCCCCGCCCCCTTCTCGGGCTCCCAGTTTCTCTCCATCCCTGTGGGCGCGTCTCTCTGGGTCTCTGCCCAGCGCCTCGTCCAGCCGCCTTGGCTCCCCATCGCCCTCCCCAGACAGCGCCGGCTCCCCA
The DNA here is from genome assembly GCA_029593785.1 of Cabassous unicinctus. Lineage (NCBI taxonomy): Eukaryota > Metazoa > Chordata > Mammalia > Cingulata > Chlamyphoridae > Cabassous > Cabassous unicinctus. Next base: position 10,233 of record JAQZBX010023075.1, on the reverse strand, counting down.
TCCCACTCCTCTCGCCCTTTCCCTGGGCCCCTTAACAGGGCAAACAAAGATGGTGAGGGAGGGAAGCACCTCCTCCGGGAGCCGTCCGGGCTCGGCAGCGCTCACCCTCTGGCCTCTGGCCTGGGCCTCCAGCCACCTTCCTGGCTGCAGCTGGCCTTGCAGAGCCGGCGGGGCCCAGTTCCGGGTAGCAGGCAGATCTGAGAGCAGACGCCTCAGGCTGGGGCACTTGGGGGTCCCTTGGGAGGCAGGGACACTGGGCAGAGGGGTTGGGGCCTCTCACGGAGCCAGGTCATCGCTAGAGCCTGTCCACGGGCCCTGACTTTCTCAGACTTCTCCAGCAGAGCCAAGGCCGGGGGCTGGGGGGAGGGGAGCTGGTCCAGGTCACGGGGCGTGGTGTCAGCACTGCTGGCCAGGCCACTTCCTCCAGGCAGCCTCCATTTCCTCACCTGTGGCATGGGGCAGCAGTGACATCCGTGCGAGCCGCTAAGAGGACCGCACAGGCGGCCATCACCACCCACGCTCTGTGTGCTCAGGGCTAAGGGTGCGGCTGGCATGGGGGCTGTGCCCGATTCCCCGGGGGCCCACCTGGGAAGTCTGGCTGCTCATTCCCTGGACTGGACCCGGGGGCTGGGGATGGGGGCAGCTGCAGCTGCCTGTGTAGCCCCCTCAGGCCTTCTGCCCGGGGGCCCATGCCAGAGAGTTCTTCCTGAAGGGTAAGCTAGGGCCTGTCGGAGGGGGTGTCCCGGACCACCTGCATCCAGGTTGGTGAGGGTGCTTGATAAAATGCTGATTTCTGGGCCTCTGTCCTTATCTGCTGATTCAGTGGATGGGGGGGCATCAGGAGCCTGCATTTTAACAAGCTCCCCCATCCTGACACACATTCAAGTGTGAGCACTGCTGGGCGGTGGCCCCTGATGATGGGGACAAGGTCACTGGCCAGCAGGTCATGGGGTGGACCTAAGAGGGGCCCGTCCTAGGGGCCTGTGACCATGCTGTGTGACCTGGGACCAGCCACTGCCCCTCTCTGAGCCCAAGCCCCAAGGTATCAGAAGAAGATAGGGACTTCCAAGACGTGTTTCCTCCCCAGTGGCCTGGGATTCTGAGCCCTTTGTTTGTGTTATGGGGAGAGGGGGCAGTGGAGCCAGACAGACCCCCTTGGCCTCCTGGTTCCCACTGGCTCCATGACCCTGGGCAGGTCACTTCACCTCTCTGGGCCACAGTGTCCTCACCTGAAAACTGGGGATCATAACCCTGCCCACCATGGGGGTGGTCAGGAGGGTCACGAGGCGCCTGCCTCATCACAAGCACACCAGGGGCGTAGCTGGAGCATTCTGGAGAATGGTTGGCATTTTTTGGGTAGCGTGGCTGTTTTAGCTGCCTGGTGACTGGTACTGTCGCTTGGACTTAATTTCTCATCAGCTGGGAGCGCGGTCTGTGCAGAAACATGAGTTGGCTAATGGGTTTTTCGTGTCTAATGGGTGGCTCTGAAGGGGTGGGATGTGCTCGGAGCCGCCAGCAGGATGGCCTGGGCAGAGGCGACGGCGTTTTAGGGGCTCAGTGGGGTCGCCGGGGCCAGATCTCTTGCCCCAGGCAGACGCTGGGTGATAGCAGCCCTGTCTCCCAGGTGAACCAGGTGGGGAGAGAAGGACAGAGAAAGCCTGGGGCCCTCCTCCTGGCAGGGGTCGTAGGCATGAGCGGAATCGTCTTTGAGGGTGAGCCCAGCACAGGGGCACAGGGCCCTCCATTCCTTCACTGGCACCCGCAGACCTCCCCAGGGCCTGGCAGGCGGCAAGCAGGCCCCCGGGAGACCGGGGCAGGCCCAGGTGCTGTCTAGGTGCATCGTGGAGCTGCCGGGGCCGGCACAGCGCTGCCAGCAGTCCTCGGCGTCACACAGCAGGGTCAGGACGTCCCCTTCTGGACTCCCGTCCTTAATCCCGGGGGAGCTCCAGGAGGCCAGGCATGGAGGAGGCCCGGCCATCTCCTGTGTTAGTTGGGGAAATGAAAGCAGAATCTTGGGCTGTTAGGAAAGCAGTGCTCAGTGGAAAAAGGAGGTGACTTTCTGACAGTGCAGCCCTCTTCTTTTCTTTTAACCACTTCCCTCCTTTAAGTCTCAAAATCTAATCTTGGTAGTGGAGTGTTAGTGGGACAGGCTTTGAAGTCTGTGTGTGAGCCCATTTCCCGATGACTTAAAATCTTGGAGGAGCAGCCCCAGCGCTGGTGCTGCCTAGAGGATTTGGCTTCGGGTCCTCAGACATGGGATCTGGGTGGCTGGGGAGGAGGAGCAGTGGAAGCCGGAGAGACCAAGACCCCGGGGGCGTCCACCTGGCTGCAGCCCGTGGCGGCCCCAGGCAGTAGCTGGGTGACTGGGAAGCTGCCGAGCCTCTCTGGGCTTCGGTTCTCTTGTTTGCAAAGTGTGGGTTTAGGTGATGACGAGCATGGGTTCTAGAGCCAGCCTGCCTGGGTTCAAGCCCTGGCCCCACCACTCCCCCGGTCACCAGTGACCTTGGGCTCGTCACTGAACTGCCTTCTGCCTCCGTTTCTCCATCTCTGAAATGGTGGTAATTGCAGCACCTACCTCACAGACTGGTGAGAATCAAGTGACAATATAAGGTGCTTAGGACAATGCCTAGCTAAGAGTGTCCATTGATAGTATTGTCACGCAGTTGTGGCGTGTTGTAGTGGCGTGGGCTTGTAGTGACGTGGGCTTAGAGACGTGGGCTTGTAGTGGCATGGTCGTGTAGTGGCATGGGCTTGTGGGCTTGTGGCATGGGCTTATAGTGACGTGGGCTTATGCTCCCGTGGTCATGGAGTGACATGGTTTTGCAGTCTAGTGGTGGTGTGGACTTGGCATTAGTGCTGGTGCCACTCTCATGTCAGTATTAACGTGGGTGCTGGTACCCCCCTGGGGTGGCCAAGGATACCACAGGAGACGATTCCTGCATGGTGCCCACTCAGTGCCTGACCTGGAGCAGCCCTCAGCTGCTGTCCAGGAGGTGGCCACGGCCACCTAGGTTACAGGTGGGCAAACGGAAGCTCTGAGAGGCTCCTCCGGCACGAGGTGTGCACAGCCGCCTCCCACTCGGGTGGGAAACATTACTAAGGAGACTTCCTCAGGGGTCCGGCAGCAGCCCCCAAGGATGTGAGCTGTTGGGGCCCTGCTTCCCTGGGAAGTCTGTCTCATTTTCTAGAAGGTTCTTAAGGTTTTTATCTCTGCACCATCAGCTTGGCTGGGTAAAGGCCTTCTTTGTGTTACCAAAGCAGTTTCTCCAGCAAAACAAATCCTCCTGATGGCCAGAAGAGAGCCCGGGCCAGAGACACCGGAGAGAGGGGAGCCAGGCTGCAGGGGCAGCCCCCGCTCAGCCCCAGAAGAGCCGCGTTCTGTCCTGGTTCTGCCGCTTACACCCCCTGTGAGTCTGGGGAGGTTACCTCTGGGCCTCAGTTTTCTCATCTGCAGAATGAGTTTGGGTGTCTGTCCTGCTCAGCCCCCAGGGGTGGGAAAGGTAAAGACGTGAACTAATAACCACACGTATACTGCCCCTGCGATGCACCTGGGAGGTGTCTGAGACGTTCGCGCATTCGACCTCATTTAATCCTCCAAAGGCCCTAAGGGGTCATTGTACTCTTATTCTCCTGTTGTATAGATGAGGAAAGAGGCACAGAGAGGCCACACAGCTGGGAGGTGCTGAGGCTTGAGCCCAGGCCACAGACACCTTGCCCTTGACCCCTGCCCCACTGCCTCTGAGGGAAATCCCACAAAGCATGACAGGAGGGCTTTGGGCTCTGGGGGTCTCATTCACACACTCACAGTCAGCCATTGTAGCCACTTCTGGTTGGATCAGCAGGCAGCCCCTACTTGAATACTCCCAGTGACAGGGAGCCCACTACCTTCTGAGCACCAGCAATTGCTAATCTCAGGCTCGGGGGTCAGGGGTGGTAGTGATGGTCCCTGGTTCAGTGGACTCCACGTGGAGAGGGAGGGGAGGAGCTTGTTTTGGCTGTGCTCATTGTGAGCTGCCCGGGAGCCCACCATGGAGGTGAAGGAGGGTCCCAAACTTTGCATCAGTTATAATCACATGCATCTCATCCCTCCCCAGACCAAAAACTGAGGCTGAGAGGAGAAAGCTCTAGGTGTGTGGGGGGGCAGGCAGCAGGTGCTCAGTAAATCCTTGAGGCAGCTCAATCAACAGTACTTTTATTTCTAAGGAAAAATTTTAATTATAAAACTAACGTAGCAATGCTGCCTAAAGTGTGGAAAATAGACACTGATTTTCCCCGTAAGCTCGCTCCCTCAACCATCATCATTTTTGTGTACTCATTTCCAGTCCTTTTTTTCAATAAATATGTTTTGACATAGAATGTTTTCCAGGGTCATCGCACCACACATAAAGTCTGGTGTGACTTCGCATCACCTTGCGAGCGTTTTCCCTGTTCCTCCCTAAGTGGCGGTGACCATTGATTCGTGGCTGCAGACTGTCCTGTCCCAGGAAATGCTCTGTGGTTTACCCTGGACCACCCCCTTTCAGTGGTCCTCGGGGGCTCCCTGTTGTCTCCCCTGTAGACCCTGCTCTTGTCCCCAACAGCACGTCCCAAAGGCCCCCTCTGCGGCCCCTCGTCGGGTCACGGGTGGCTGGAGGAGACGCGGCAGCTGTTGTTACTGCGGCGGTAGGAGCTATTACTCCTACTTAGGGCCTGCCTCCCCGGCTGAGCTGCAGCCCCACGAGCAGGAGCCAGGGGCTGCACGTTCCTGTGGCCCCCACCCCCCACAGTCCCCCACCCCCGCCCCAGTGCTTTGCTCCCCAGAGCTGTGCTCAATGAACATTTCCCATTTGGCTCCTGATGTCGGTGCCCCCCAGTAGAATGAGTCTGGTCGTGGGCGAGGTGCTGGGAACCCCTTCCGTGCACAGTCTCATCTCGTCCCCCATTTTCAAAGCCAGCTTAGAGAGTGTGGTGGACCTGCCCACGGTCACACCTTGGAAGGAAAGAGCCAGGAATGCGTCCTGGAGGAGGCGGCCGGCCTTCAGGGTGAGGGATTTGACTGGGACAGACGGGGCTGGGGCGCGAGGGGGTTGCAGAGGAGGATGGGAGCATCCGTGGGGCAGCCTGAGCCCGGCACCGGGGGGCGGGGTGGGCAGGCCCAGAGGTGGGATGAGCTGGTCTGGCGGCTGCCCCCCAGCCTGCACCCACCGACCACTCGCAGGTGCCCAGGCAGGAAGGGGTGCTCTGGGGGTGAGGGGCCGCAGGCACCTTCCTGCTCTATGAGCGGCCATCAAATATTGATCAGAAACGCCGCGGCCGGGCTTCCTGACGCACGGTGCAGGCAGGGGCAGCTCCCCCCAGGCCTGCAGCCCGTGCTGCCTTCTGCAGAGTCATGGGGGAGCCGGGGAGCCCCCACCCGCCACCTCCTCGGCTCCCTCTGCTCTCCGACCACGGGGCGCCTCCTAACTTGAAAGCCAGGGGCGTCCAGCAGGGTTGGCCCAGCGTGCCCTGGTGAGGAGGCCCCAGGCCTCGGCCAAGGTCGCAGAGCAGAGAAGGGCCCAGCCACCCCTGCAGGGTTCCCACCGCCTTAGTCCCCACAGCAACCAGCAAGATAGGTCCCCTTGCTCCTCCTGTCGCGGTGGGGACCCCGAGGCTCGGGGAGGTGCTGCCGAGAGACTCAGCCCTCGGCTGTGTGGGCAGGCCCTGCCCCCGTGGAGTCCGAGCCGGGCCCCTGTCCACGCCGAGGCGGCACCGTGCTCCCACTTTGGGTTTGTGCTTTTTTCAAAGTAACAGCAACAACAAAAAACAGTAGCAGACGGCGTCTTCCTCCTGCTGTGGTGTGTGGGAGGCGGAGCAGGGATTTCGGATTCTTTTGTTCATTCATTCATAAAACACACTCCGGGTGCACAGGCTGGGGGCAGACACGGGTCTCGGCCCCGGGATCAGCGGGAAAGAGCTGGATGGACCCTGCCCTCAGGGAGAGCCAATGGGACCCGGAGAGGACGGGGCTCAGTGCCCAGACCCCTGTCTGCGCTGTGCAACCTTGGGCAGGTGGTCCCGCCTCTCTGAGCCTCTGTCATGGATCTGTGAATGGGGTAAGCTCCACTGAGCTGCGCTCCAGTCTCTCAGAGGCCTTTCTTGCCAACGGGAGGTTGGTTCTCCTAGGAAATGCCCCGGAGCGGGGTCTGGGGGCCTTGCAGACCTGCTCAGTGAAGCTGAAGTTTTTTCTAAAGTGCTAGGATTTTACAATAGAAGCGCTGGTCCCTGCACCCGCGAGCACCACCGGCAGCCATGAGGGGGAGTGGGCCACAGGCAGGTTATCGACTAGGACCCCCGAGTACACCCCCCCCACTGCTGGCCCGTGCACACAGCTCTTCTTGTCCTGCTCACTCCAGCCTTCCTGGCCTCCAGGCCTTCCCCCTGGCTGTTCCCTGTATCTGGAACCTCTTCATCTCCCTCCTGCAGCTTCTTCAAGCCCCTGCTGGAAGGTGCCCTCCTCCAGGAAGCTTTCCGGGCTGCCCCACATCCCAGCACGTCCACCTCATGCAGAAACAGCGTGTGCCCAGGTCTGCCTCCCCCAGGCCCCCGAGGGCAGGGCTCTGTTTGCTCATCTCGGGGTCCCAGGGCTCAGTCAGGGGCTGGCACAGAGCGAGGCCCCGGGTGTGTCGGATGATGGGTGAGAGGCAGACGCCGTGGGCTGGAGCAGGACTTTAGGAATGTGATTTGAGGGGCAGGCGCAGCTCGTAAAGGTGCTCGAGGTGGGGACACTGTGTGTCTCTGGAAGGTCTCTGCGGACGGAGCCTCCATTTTCCTGGCCTCCAAAGACCTGGGGCGTTCACCAGGATCCTGGGAAATAAGGCCACCTGGGGCCTGGAGAGAGGACGCTGTGCAGGGGGAGCAGCACCCTGGGGCGCAGGAGGCTGGGCCCCCACCCTGAGCCCCTCTTGTGGCAGCGTGACCCTGAGTGACTCAGCCCCTCTCCCGGGCCTCACATGTCACTTTTTGTCCTTACGTCCATCCACAATCCCAGCGTTCATCCCTGCCAGGGAGGTGGGCCCGTGGCAGGCTTGCCCACGGGATCTCACGGTGGGGCCCGACAGTCGTGGCCAGCAGGGAACACGTCTGGAAGGAAATGCACCAGGACGGGGCTCTGCTGGTTTGTTTTTTCTTCCAACTTTTCAGTATTTTGCAAAACCAGGCAGCGATGCATTGCATGATCAGGACTCAGTCTGATGGGGGAGGCTGACCGGACAAGGCGGTGACCTATACGTGATGGGGTTCGGTGTGATAGGGAAGGAGTGGACACAGGCAGTGACCCGTGGTGTGACTGGGGTTGTCACAGCAGGAAGCCGGGGCCTAAGGAAGCCTGCGCCAGCCTGAGGGCTTGCAAAGGTGGCACCGTGCCGAAGGAGGATTTGCAGGGAAGGGAGGTGGGCAGGTGAGTTCAGTGTGGCTGGAGACCTGGAATAGTGTCGGGAGAGCTGCGAGGAGGGCGCTGGGCGCAGCTGGAGTGACGGGAGGGGCACTGAGGTCCACTTATTTCCTGCGAGCTGCTGTGATTAGGGTTTTCTTCTTCATTCATTCATTCATTCATTCAACAAACATTTCTTAGAGGGCCAGGAGCTGTGGGCCAGAGGCTGATGCCATCCCATCACATGTAATGCACCGTGTGCTACGGAAGGAGCACAGGCTGCAAGCTGCAGGGTCCAGGGTTCAAGTCCCAGCTTCTCCGCTGTTTCAGCCCTGTGGCCTTGGGCAGGTCCCTGTACCTCCCTGAGTCTCGGGTGCCTTCGTCCTTCACCGCCCCGGGCACCCGGCCACCACAGGAGGCTCTGATGTGCTTCCCCAGGCCGCCTGTCATAGTGATCCCTGTTGGGGCGGGTGCACGGGGAGGTGGGGAGGAATGGACACCTGGCCTTGGGCCCCCTCCCACAGGCTTGGCCCAGCTCCCTGCCAGGGGCCCAGCCGGCTGTCCAGAAGGCCCATCAAGGCAGGGCTCAGATGCTCTGAGAACTCAAGGTGATGGAGCAGTGGCAGCTGGGTCAGGGCGGCTGCTGGGGGCCTTGGCTCCTTGCTAGACCTGTCCCGAAAAAGGTCAGAGTGGGCAGCCGTCAGCCCAATGACTGTGACTCAGTTTCCACATTCATGCCAGGCAGCTCCCGGGGGCCCGGCCCCCCAGGAGTCACCAGGAACCGGGCCACCGACGATTGCCAGGCTGGTGCCAGGCCGGCCAGCCCTGGTGCCCCCACTCTGCCTCCAGTGGTAAAAGCTTAGGGCTCAGGAGCCGGCAGGCCAGGGCGGGATCCGCGTGACCTTCGGCCTGTCCCTTCCCCTCTCTAGGCATAAGTTCCCACATTGGCAAAACGGGGATCATAGTCCTCTCCACGGGCTGCTGGGGAGCTCAGGTGGGAGGAAGCCACGGGGGCCCAGCAAGTGCCGGGTTCACAGGAGGAGCCTGCCAGATGGTGGCGGTTCATCCTGGGGACGGCCCTCCCCAAACTGGGCTCCTGGGAACCCCAGGCGGCGCTTTGAGAAATGTAAGTAAAAAAGTTGTGGGAAAGTGCATTCCTTCTTGGAGATGAGGCCAAACTAGATCAGGGTGGGCGTTCAGCCAGCATGACTAGAGTCCTTATAGACAGAGGAAAATTGCCTGCAGGAGTGCAGGCCACAGGAGGAGCAGGAAGAGACAGGCGGCCCCGTGGCGGAGGCAGAGACTGGTGCCGGCAGCCCCCTCCGGGATGCCCGAGGCCTCGGGGGAGGAACGGCCTGCCCGCACAGTGATTTTGGCCTTCCAGCCTCCAAACCGCAGGACAGTGGTCCCTGCTGCTGAAGCCCCCCAGGCCGTGAGGTTTTGTCCTAGCAGCCCTGGCAAACCAGGGTAAGAGCCAGGGGGCGTGGGTGCAGGAAGAGGAAGACGCTTATTCTGTTTCCCAACATCCTCAGACCGGGGGCCTCTAAGAAGAAAAGCCGCTGAGCTCCAGGAGCACTTGGGGTTGTGTGGAGCACCTAGGGCCCTGGGGTCCCTGGGGGGTGCAGCAGGGGAGGGGTGTGGTCAGGCTGCCCTTCCCGGGGTCCCAGAGGCCATAGCATGGAGACCAGGTTGGACAGGGCACTATGGCCAGTGGGCCGTGGCCTTAGAGCAGTGACCAGAGGGACAGATCGGGGGAGGTGGGACAGAGGCTGGGAGACCCACAGTGGATTCTGCTCAATGTGGCCACTGACCAGTTTGACCCCTGACCTTTGGCCCAGCCTCACCCCCAGCAAAAGAAGAGCTGAGGCACCTTCCCAGGCTGGCAGGTCTTGCTGGCCCGCAGGGTCACTGGACTGGAAATCAGCTCATCCAGCCGTCCCTCCCTCCCTCCCTCCATCCATTTAGCAAGCTTGTACTGAGCACCTGTGAACACAGCAGGAACCAAGAGCCAGGCACCCCCACCGTCCTGGAGCTGAGGGGGTGGGGACAGACCTTAACCCTGCAAGCAGGACCTAGCGTAGGGTCAGTGCTGTGGAGAACAGCAAGGAGGGGCCAGGTGTTCCACTGTAAATAGGGTGGTGGGTCAGTTTCCTGGGGGGCCTAAACAGCAGAAATGGATTCTCTCCCAGGTCTGGAGGCCAGAAGTCGAAACCAAGGTGTCGGCAGGGTGGCATTTCCTCCAAAGCCTCGAGGAGTGGGTCCTTCCTGGTTTCCTCCAGCTTCCGGCGACTTCTGGCAGCTCCTGGTGTCCCTTGGCTTGTGGCCGCATCACTCCAATCCCTGCCTCCACCTCCCCTCGTGCATCTCCTCTTCTTTCTCTTATAAGGACACTTGTCACCGGGTTTAGGGTCTACTCCAAACCCAGGATGAGTTCATTGCAAAGTCCTTTTATGTCCACAAAGACCCTTTTTTCCAAATAAGGTCCCAGGTACAAGTTCCAAGTGGACATATCTTTGGGGGGACCCCCATTCAGCCCACTGCAGTGGTCAAGGAGGCCTCGCTGTGAAGGTGGTGGTTGAGCGAGGAGCTGGGGGAGGCAGGGGGCAGGGAGCCGAGCTCTGCCGGCAGAGGATCAGCCAGGCTGTGGAGGCGAGGGGCAGTGCGCAGGCCGGCGTGGCCAGCGTGGAGGGAGCGCCCAGGAGAGAAGTGGGGCCTGAGGGGGCCAAGGCGGGGAGGGGCTCCCAGGCCATGGTGAGGGCTCTGGCATTTGCTCCTAGGAAAACAGGACCCACTGGAGAGGTTGGCACAGAACTTCCTTTTGGTCTGACCCGGGCCTAACAGGATGC
>JAQZBX010023074.1:0-31099 GCA_029593785.1 Cabassous unicinctus | reverse complement strand
AACAGAACACCACCAAGTCCACTCTAGTCCATAGCTCCTCCCCCAATCCTGAGGGGACTGGGATGGTGATGTCCACTCCACCTCCAAGTGAGAGAGGGCTTATATCCCATGGATATGGTGGATGGGATTATCCTGCCTGCAGCTGCAGGCCCTCTCCATTCCCTGGGATGGCCGTTGCCCATCGTCATCTCCTCACCAGGTGACTTTGATGAGTCCATTGAACTGTAGGTTAGGAGCTGCAGCTCCACCGAGATTCCAGGCATGGCTGGCACATAGATAGGCAGAGGCTTCAGTCTCTGGAAGTACACCTAAAAACTGCAGCCTCACATATAGGTTTGAATAGAAGGGACTGATGTGCCATGTGCAGGGAGGACTTATTTGAGTCCATCTCTATCACTCTCAGGAGCACAGATTCCAATGAAGAGCCCACTAATAAGGCATCAATCTCTGGGGCTATCCCCCCTTATATAGGACCTGGGTGTCTCCATAGCCCTTAGGAGCCCCTGTGTGTGGGGTGATATCCACTTTGGTGTTCTAAGAGATCCTACTGAGGTGTGTGCAAGCATTACCTCTGGTATGACCTCCTGACTCTCTTTGAAGTCTCTTAGCCATGTGAACTCATTTCTCTTTACCTTTTCCCCCTTTTATTCAAGGTCTTTTTCCAATCGTGTTGCCAGTTGGCACTTGGTATTAATCCCTTATTGCCAGGGAGGCTCATTCCTGGGAGTCATGTCTTCTCTTTGTCACTGTCTTTCAAATAACACATGAAGGGGGCCATAAAACATCTCAGACAATGGTAACTGCAAATAAAACTCTCCAATATTAAGTACCAAAAATTTTCCCAGAGAAATCTCTCTATAGAGCTTGTAGCACATTATGTCATGGTCCCAGACAGATGGCAAGGTTCTAGTCTGCACAATACTTAATAGACATGCAGACAGAAGCAGCTTACAGCATCCACCTGTCCAGCACTCTCCTCACTAGACACACTTACCCTGGTGATTGAAGAACTTCTGGTCTCCATATGACCATCAGAATAATCCTGGATGTAAAAAGTGAGTCTTGATCCACAAGGTGAGACTTGATCAATGGAGATAAAATTTGTTTGTACTTGACTGTGAGTTATTTATTTATTATACCTCTACCTCTATTTCTTTTAGGAAAGTTGGAGGGCTGAAATGAGATGGAAAAACTGATCAAATGGGTTGATTATTTCTGCATTTCAACTACTTTGTGCTTAATTTTACTACTACCTCTCTTTACATAATCAATTATATGGAATGATAAAATTTATGCTCCTTGCTTAATAACCTTATATAAGATTAGGAATCATACTAATTTCCACTTCTAAAGTTTTCTTATATTTCAATGCCATTCTCAGAATATTTGCAGCATAAAATGATTTATTCTACTGGAATCCATTTTTATTTTCCCTCATAGAAATTCAGTGAAAAATCAGATATATAACAATCATATAGCATTATTATTTGCTTCTTAACAATATCTAAAGTTTACATGGTTTTAGGTTTATCAATTTTAAGGGTTTTAGATCACAGTATACTATATTTGATATGTATTTCTCAGAAACACTAGGTCTAACATTCACAATTTGGAGCACTGACTGCTATTAAGTAAAGTCAAGTGGTGGCCATGACAGCAAGATGTGAACTATCTTAAGAAAATAAAAAAAGGTAACTAAATAGTTATGCATTCAATGCTTCAATTATTTTTAGAGTATTGTCATTATTTCAATAATAATAATATGTGATTGTACTAAATACCATTTATTGTATACTTTGGATAAATTATATGTTTTATTAATAAGTATCAATAAAATTGATTAAAAAATCAATTTGCCATAGGAAAAAAAAGGCGACTGCTAACATTTATTAAGCCTATATCATGTGTTAGCTGCTTTGGAGGAATATCCTGCTAAGTATTCTTATGTTTGCCTTGAAGTGGGAACTTAACTGTAAATCTGCTACCCATAACACAGCAGAGGGCTGGAGTGGATGAATAACTTGTGGGCTACAAGTGAAAAAAAATGCACAGATCACCTTCTTATAATGTGTGCAGTCAGAGTCTTTTGGAATATTTGAGGAAAAGAAAGAAAATGCAACTACAAAAACTGAGTATATATCCCATTGAAATGTAAGCCCAAAGTGAGCTTACATTTTTGTCCTGGAGGCCAGGACAAAATCTGCATATTCTTAAGAGAAGAGAACAGGTTATTGATATTCCAGGATATTTGTCAATGAAGATAAATTCCCCTGTAGGAAAGACAGGGGAAGCTGAGCACCAGAGATGGGTTGCATGAGCAGGTGTGTCTCTGCCCAGAGTCCCATTACACTGTATGAGTTCACAGCCACTGCCTTGTCCCTACTCAATCAGTAAGAATTCCCTAAAGTAAGGTGAACAGAGTTTCTTAAATCCATAAACCTATGAGTTCTATGTTTTAGGTTTTGCTGTATCTAAAGTGTTTTTTTATATTTGATTTTAAGTTTTTTTTTTTCTATTTATGGAAGCAGGACTTTTTTCTGTGAAATTATATGCACTCTCAAATACAAGTAAAGATGAATTTACAATTAACCTTTGGAATGTATATAGTCATGTATATTTGATAGCTATGTCATGTTATAATATGTGATTTACATCATTGTTTAACATCTAGAGTGAATTAAATTAAAATGGTTAGTGAAATAAAATAAAATGGCTTCTATTGTCACTGTCATGATTTCTCAGCATGTCAGAACTTATTGTTAAATCCCTAAAAACAACCGTGACACGTGCTTAAACTAAATAAACAGACTCTCCTTCCTCTCCTTATTTCTTACCTGGTTCACCCCTGAAAAAGTCAAATACAAGCTCCCCATTCCCCACTCTTGTTTGACCAACTGCTAATGCTCCACCCATTTACCATTGTAAAGGCATAATCCCCAGGTCCACCATAACTTTGCTCCCCAGCTCCCCAGCTCCACAGCTACCCATCTTGGTTGAGGCCCTGATTCTGATATGTTCTTTGGGGACTCAGTGAGGCATGCTTCTCCTCTGTCTCCTAGGAACTGTGAATACTAATAAAATTTTCTTTCATACATCGCAGATGTCATTCATCAGTGCCACAACTGACTATCAACATAAAGATGCTTAAAATATAACATTTATATGAAAGAGAGGATAATAATAATCTATAATAGAATAATAACTGAATTATAATCATTTATAATTTCCCTACACATGATTATTCTACCCATTTTATTTGAACCTATAATTAGCATTATAGCCAATAATAATATATGTCCTACAGACTTAAATCTTTGTTCTGTTCATATGCTTGCTGAGCCTTGAATCTCACCTACTGTTCAGTTCATAGGGTGCACCCAGAAAAACTAACAAAATGATGATGATGGGCAACCCCCATCCCAAGAAACAGAGAGTGTCTACCTCTGCAAGCAAAACCTTTCCTTCCATTTTTCCCATAAGACCTAAGCCCTCTCTGAATTTGAAGCATCTTTGGCATTGCCAAACCCAAATCCTCAAGATTGATGAGTGAACAAACAGAAGGGGGGCAGATGCAACCATGGACAAAATAAAATTATTATTATTGTAATAACAGAATAACATGTAACATTGATATAAAGATAGTGGTTACCAGAGGCTGTGAGGTGAGGGGGAGGGAATAATAGTTGGAACATTGGGCATTTTAGGACATTGAAAATAAGGATAATATGTTTACCTTGGTTAGCAACAATGTTTCAATATTTATTCATCAATTGATGAATATTATTCATCAATTATAACGAATATAACACATTAATGTAAGATTTTATTATTAGGGGAAGAGGTGGGAGAGGGAGGGAGTAGATTATATGGGAATCCGTTATACTTGGATATAACTTTTCTGTAATCTAACACCTCTTTTAAAAAGTAAAGCTTATTATTATTATTATTATTATGCCACACACACATAACTTATTCTTTTAAACAGGAAACCAGAAAAAATTCTCTTGGGGAATAATGTTGGGATGAAAGAACATCATGGAGATATTGGCAATATAGGAGGCCAATGAAACATGGTATCATGTTAACTTTTGTAGATAGTGGGAAATGAGAATCTCTGGAGAAGGAAAACTGAATATAAAAAGGGTAGAAATGGTAAAAAAAAAAAAAAAATGTGTCCTGAACAACAAAAATCTTGTATTTAAGTTTTCCTGGATTATAGAGCAAAGCAAACAGGATGAAATTACATATTTATTGCCATTTAAGAAAGTCAAAGATTGTTTAATGACAACAAAATTTTCAATGAATGTCATTGAAAGGAGCAATAATCATAAAAATATAATTGTGGACCCTTAGCCTGCTGCAATGTACACTAGGCATAAGAGTATAATAGTGAAAACTTCAGTTTGCTAAACACAGAGAGTCCTGGGTTCATTTGCATAAGCTGTCTTACTTTTTTTTGCAGTTTTTCAAATTTTTCTTTATGCTCACAGTGTCACCTTTATATCCTTTATCTCTTCAGTCATATTTTCCTTTGTCACTTTACATTTATTAAGGAGGTTTGTGTGGACATGATTCATCAGTTTTTTAAAAAATCCCTAGTCTCAGCTGGATTCTTGGTTTCTTCATTTGATTGGGCCATATCTCCCTGTATTTTTTTAGTATGGGTTATCTTTTGTTGATACCTAAGCATCTCCTTATATTGAGGTTTTGCTCTGTTGATCTTGATCACAGGTCTTATTTCATAGCTTTTCTTTGATTTTTAGTTTAATTTTTTCTAAAACTTTAATTTTCCCTTGTTTAATTAGTCAAAACTTAGGCTGAGAGCCATTAATGGGGCTCAAGCAGGTTTATTGTGCCTGGGAAGAATCAGGAGAGACCATTTTTTTTGGTTCATTTTCCCAGCTGGCCAGCAAATGTTGCTCCTTGGCAAACCCTTCTTTATTGATGAAACCTTCAATTTCCATGAGCTCTTCTGAACTAGTTAGTTGTGGTAGTTACATTCACCAAAGAGAAACCACATTCAGCCCTCTGTCATAACCTCCCTAGGGAAGAATGTGTTCTTTCCCTTCTTCATTGGCTGCTAAGCCATGTATTTTACCAAGGATGCTCACCCCAGTAGTGGGGGATAACCAGCTGGGGTTTCAAGTCACGATTTTCCCTTTGACCTCTCTGTCTCTCCATTATAGTAGCTCACGGAAGATATGTGAGGCATATTCCTGGCCTGCAGGTATCCTCAAAGTGGCTCCCTCAGATGACTTCTATGTCTTCTAATCTATTTTTCAAGAGATCTGCACCCTGTCTGAGCTTCTCCAATGCTGTCATTATTCTTCCTTGTCAGCATTTCTTTCTTCTTCATTTTCTTCATTAACAAGGAGACCTTGAGCATATCACTTAACAAATCTGTGCTCATCTGTGTATCTTTCTGAACACTTGAGGAACAATTGAGTTCATTTGTAGGATTATATGAGATAAAAGTACCTAGGCAGAATTTTTTTTTCTGTTGTTTCTGTAACTCCTTAAGCTGCCTTTTGTCTGTTATTTTATTTTTTTGAATTTGAAATGAAGTTTACTTTAAAAAAAAACTATAAGAATTATTAAACAAAAAGATAACTACAACCCATAGCAAGAGGCAGCTAAAATACCTGAAGAGTTTGAAGAATCTCATTTCTTGAGTCAACACATTATAATATTCAAAATGTTCAATTTAAGAAAATATGGACATGCAAAACAAAAGAAAGTATCATCCATTCATAGGAAAGAAGAGATTATCAGAAACTGCTCATAAGAAATCATAAACATTGGACATACTAGACATCTAGCAAGTTGGAAGGTAATTAAAATGAAATTATCCCATCTAAGAAGGAAAATCAATAAAAAAAGAATGAAGAAAAATGAATAGACATTAAGAATTATGTGGAACAGCATAGTGGATATCCACATATTCATAAAGGGAATGTCAAGTGCAGAAGATAGAAGGAAAGGGACAGAATTAATATTTGAAAATAAATGGCTAAAAACTTCCCAAATATCATGAAAAAAATGGATCTAAGCATCCCAGATGTTTAAAAATTAAATGTAGTATTAAGACAAAAGCACTGAATCATTATACCTTAAAATTAAATTGCACAAAGCCGGTGACAGAAAACCTTGAAAGCAACAAGAAAAGTGAAATAGAACATACATGGTATCCTCAATAAAATAAGAGCTGACATTTTATCAGAAAAAAAAGGTGGCCAGAGGACTGTGGCATGGCATGTTTAAAGAACTGAAAGAAAGGAAAAACAATATCAAGCAAGAATATTATATCTGAAAAAAATTCTTCAAAAATGAGGTAGAAATTAAGCCATTCCCAGAAAAAGAAAAGCTGGGAGATTCTATTAGACATACCATAAAAGAAATGGTAAAGGGTGAACTTAGGGTGGAAATGAAAGGATACAGTAGAGTAATACCAAGCCATACAAAGAAATAAGGCATAATAACAAAGTTTATTGTATAAGCAAATATAAAATCCAGTATTAATGTATTTTGGGCATGTAACTCTTCTTTATTATATATAATTAAAAGACAAATGCAGAAAATAACATTTATAAATCTACAGTAGTGAGATCTCATGTACAAAGAAGTTGTGACAATATCAACATAAAGTGGAGGTGAAGAGGCTATATAGGAGCAGAATACCTGTATGCAGTTGACCCTGAGGTTTATTAATTCAAACTGAATTGTTATAAGTTGAAGATGTTAATGGCAATTGCCGGGGAAACCACTAAAAGAGGAAATAAAACATGTACAGAAAAGGATATTAGTGGGCAATCAAAATATTATGCCACAAAATAAATCAATTAATCTGAAAAGAAGGCAGTTATGGAGAAAGGGAAAAAATGATCTAAGACATATGTATAACAAATAGCAAAATGGCAGAAATAATTCATCCTGTATCAATAATTACTCTAAATTTAAATAGAAGAATTTTTCCAATTAAACAATTAAAAGTTAAAGATTGGAAGAGTGCACAGTTTTTTACAACTATATGCTATGTACAAGAGACTCACTTTATCCAAAGTCACAAATAGTTTGAAAGTGGAAAAATAGAAATATATATTCTATTCAAATACTGGCCCAAAAAGAGTTGGGGTGGTTTTACTAATAACAGACAATATAGGTTTTAAGTAGAAAATTGTTGCTGCAAATAAATAAGGACAATATCTATTGATAAAAATGTCAATCAATTAATGAAATATAACAACTATAAACATATAACTCTTACCAAGAGACATAGAATATATGAATCAGAATGGAAAAAAAAATATTGAAGAAAGGAACAAAACTGCAATAATAGGAGACATTAATATCCCAATTTCAATAATATGTTGAATGAGAGATTAATAAGGAAATGGAGGACTAGAACAACAGTATAAACCAACTATAACTGGGCTATAGATATAAAACACTGCATACTAATGCATCAGAATACACATTCTTCTCAAATGTACATGGAATATTTTCCATGATAGGCCATATGTTGAGAAACAAAATAAGTCTCAATAAATTAAAAAATATATATATTGGAGAATCATAGTATCTTTTCTAACAAGAATGGAATAAAACTAGAAATCAGTAACAGAAGGAAAGTTGGAAAATGCAAAGATGAGTTGAGATTAACCAAGTCACTCTTAAACAAGCAATTAGTCAAAGCAGAAATAACAAATATTTTAGAAAATATGTGGAGATGAGTGTAAACAAAACACACCATGCAAAAATTTAAGCTTAAAGGGCAAAGGAAAAATGCACAGCATCCAGGGAGGAGCAGGAAGAAAAGGCTGCTAAATTATGGTAATGAACAATAAATTATTCTTTACATGATGTGGCTACCAGTGCCCATCTCCAACTCTCAGTGTAGGCCTCCATGAGGTACATCCCTGGGTTAACTTGCTAATGAGAGAAAGGGATAAAGAAAGATTCTTCCCCAAGAATAGGACTGGGCATGGCAGATCACAAATCATGGGTTCTGATTAATGAATTCAAATCACTTTTAGACTAGTTCTGAGGGCAGTTTAACACACCACAGATGAAAGCTGCAGCAGAGATTTAAGATGTTATGCTTCTTCAGAGGTGAGGGGGAGGTTTGTTGAAGGCTGCATTTTTTGGGGAAGGCCAAGAGTTCAGATATTGGGGAGCCATGAAAGAGCTGTTAGTACCCATATGATCCCTTCCTCAAGACACTTGAAATTGTTCTGAGCTCCTTTTGTGGGTTCCAAGCCCTGGTTCATCTGGGAAAGCCTGTCTTGGGAAGCATTCTCTGGTCTGCTGTTATTCCCAGAATTTGACCTCCAGGCAAAATCAGTTTGAGACCAGGAAAGAAGTGTAAGGAACTGTAGAGGCAGAGCCTGAGGCAAAGACTTATAGGCTTCAAACACACAAGAGAAGGTGTCTCCTGAGAAACAGATGACAACTGAAATCTTTTAAATGGGGGAAATCCAAAACAACTGACAAGCAAAGCCCCAGGACAAGATGGAGGCACAGAAATACAGGGAAAACTCTGCAGAGTGAATTTGCCTTAGAATTCTTGATAGGCAACCTGAAGTGCAAGAATATCCCTGTCTTATCACCAGCTGGTTACAAAATCATGAAACAGACATGTCAGCGAATAAATCTAAGAGCTAACATTTAAAAATACACACACGAACTATAATTAAGAGCAATACTGTGATATTCTTGCATGAATGCCAAAGAAGTACTGTGTTAATAATAGAGGATGTGGAAAAAATATGCCAAATGTCTGTGGTAGACCACAGATAGTGGTAATAGTCTGTTGATATTATCTAACTATATATAACAAATGTTCCACAATGCTGTGGTTTATTGGTGAAGGGTTGCTGTATGGGATTTCTACATACATGCATGATTGTTTCATAAGTTCACAACTTCTATAATAAAAACATATATAAAAAGATTACAAAAATATTAAAATGTAAAGAATTCAACACAAGAATACAGACAAACAAAGAAACAGGAAATCATTGCCAAACCAATGGAAAAGGACAAAAATCCAGAAAACTCAAAAAGAATAAGAGAATATGGACATTCCATAAAAAGCCTTTAAAGCAAATGATCTTCAAAATTTTCAAGTAGATGAAGGAAAATACAGAGATAGAACTAAAGGATATCAGGAAAACAATCAATGAACAATATGAGAATCTTAGTAAAGAGATAGAAATTATAAAAAGGATCCAAACAGATCTACTATTGTATTTGAAAAACACAATAACTAAAATGAAAAATTCCCATGAGGTTTTCAAGAGCAGATTGGATTTAGCAGAAGAAAGTACCCATGAACTTAAGACAAGACACCAGAAAGGAGTCAGGCTGGAGCTCAGAAAAAAATTATTATAAAAAGCAAAAGTAGCCTAAGACAGCAGTTTGACACTATCAAGTGTACTAATATACATATTATGGGAGTTCTAGATGGAGAAGAAAGGGAGAAAGAGGTAAAGGGATATTAAAAAATAATAACAGAGAACTTCCAAACTAAAAGAAGATATGTATATGCATATCCAAGAAGCCCAGAGAGATAAATAATTCCCATAATATATAGACAAAGGACAAGAATAGAGTTCTGAAAGCTGTAAGAAAAAAGCAACATTTCATGTACAAAAGAGTCCCCAAAAGACTGAATGCTAATTTTTTTTTACAGAAACCAAGGTGCCAAGAAGTTTGAAGTGTTCAAAGGGTTGGAAGAAAACTACTGCCAAAAATGAATTTTATATAGTACGAGACTATCTTTTAAAACTGAGGGGGAGATTAAGACATGCTCAGATACAGAAAAGCTGAGGGAGTTTATCTCCACTAGACCTACTCTATAAGCAATGGCATAGGGAGTTCTTAAGACTGAAAGGAAAGGACCCTGGACAATGTTTCAAAGCTGCATACAGAAATCAACACCTAAAGTAAAGATAAACATTTGGACAATTATAAATGCCAGTTTTATTGTGGTATATTTTTTGGTATGTATCTGTACTTCTTACTTCCTAAAGGTGTTAAAATGAAAATGAATAAATAGGAATGACAAATCTATGGTTTTGGGCATACAATGTACAAAGATATAATTGAAAAAAAGTACAAAATAAATGTGGAGGGACAAAGGGGTATAGGAAAAATATATGTGTATGCTATTGATGCTAATATGTAATAAAATCAAATATGGTTGCTATATATATAAGATGTTAAATTTTAACTTAATGGTAACCAAAGGAAAAAATAATGAAAAATATGTCTAGATAGAAAAGAGAAGATACTCAGTATGATATAATTCACACACACACGCAAAATCAAATAAATACAAAATAGTCATTAACATTAGAATTGAGGACCAAAACAATATGCTATATGTGACAGTTTGAAGTTATTTTATGAATCCTAAAAAGAGAACTAATCCATTCTTGCAAATGTGAGACAATTTTGCCTGGACAATGTCAGTGAGGCATGACTCAGGGTAAGTCTCCACCCTGACTGTGTCTGATAAAGATGGAGAGAAGAGAAAGAGACACACTCAGATAAACAAGTCAGCATATCTGATCCTGCTATGTGAGAAAAAGGACACCAGGATCACCAACAGCTCAGCTGCAAGGAGAGAAATTCCCAAGAGCCTCAAAGAGATGAAGTCCAGGTAGAAATGAGCCATATGCCTGAAAGCTTGTAGATGAATTTCGGAATAAAGCAGAACAGCCAAAACTGACAGAGGAAGCCTAGAAAGAGAAAAGACCTATGTCTGCTTGCCCACAGTTGAGCTCCTGGAAAATGGAGATTCTAGAGGGGAAAGCAAAGTGTGATGACAATTTTTGCCATATGGCAGGATACAGTAGCTGACTTTGGAGAGAAAGCATCTCTGATGGTGCTTTGATTTGGACATTCTATGGTCTCAAAATGTAAGATATTTTTCCCAAATAAATTTCCCAAATTAAAAGCCAATCAATTTTTCATACTTTCCATTAGCAGCCCTTTGGCAAACTAAAATATCATACAAATAATAAACGACAAAATAACAGAAGATAGTCTGACATGAATAGTACTTATAAATGTAAGACACTAAACTCTCCAGAAAAAAAAACAGAGATTGGCAGAATGGATTTTTTTTTTTAATTAGCCAGCTATATGATGGCTGTAAGAGATCAAGTTTTAACTCAAAGGTATAAATAGGTTGAAATTTAAAGGTTGGAAATTATACCATGCAAGTATTAACTAAAATAGAGCTCAGCAAACTATAATAATATCAGATAAAAGAGGCTATAAATCAAAAAGAATTAGGAAGGGCAAAATGGTATTCTGATAAAGGGATCAATTCAACAAGAAGATGTAAATGCTATAAATATATACACATCTAAGAGAAGAGCTCCCAAAATTATATGAAGCAAATAGTGACAAATTTGAAGAATAAATTGACAGTTCTACATTAATAATAGAAAAATTCACCACTTCCAACATGAATAGAACATCAATTCATAAGATCAATAAGGTAAATCATGACGTGAATGATACTCTAAACCAACTAGACCTAACAGACATGTATAGAACACTTAATCCCCTGGGAAAAAAAAACAACAACAGAACACACATTCTTCTCAATTGCACAAGGATCATTCTCCAAGATAGAACAAAACAAGTCTAAATAAATTCAAAAATATTGAAATAAAACAATGTGTATTGTCTGACCACAATGGAATGAAGCTAGCAATAAATAACAAAAGGAAGTGGAAAATTCATAAATATGTGGAAATTAAACAACATATACTTAACCAATGGGTGAAAGAGGAAATCACAAGTGACCTTAGGAAATATCTTGAAGTGAATGAAAATGAAACATAATACTTAGGGGTGGCATAAAATTCAGTGCTGAGATGATAATGCATACCTATAAATGCTAACATTTAAAAACTAGGAAGACTTCAAATCAGAGACCTAATATCAATACTGGAAGAACATGAAAAAGAAGAGGAAACTAAACCCAAAGTGAAGAGAACGAAGAATATAACAAAGAATAGAGTGTTGAAAATGAAATCAAGAATAGAAAAATAACAGAGATAATCTAATATTGGTTCTTTGAAGAGATCAATAAAAGTGACAAACCTTTAGCTAGAGTGACAAAAATTAAAGAAAAAAGAGGGATATAAATAATTAAAATCAGACATGAAAAGAGGAATATTAGAACTGACCCCACTGAAATACTAAAGACTCTAAGAGGATACTATGAAAAACTCTATGTTTATACATTATATAACATATTATGAAAGAGACAAATTTTTAGAAACACATAAACTACCTATATTGACTCAAGAAACATTAGATCTGAACAAACCAATTACTAATAAAGAACTTGAAATGGCAATCAAAAACCTCACAATAAAATTATACCAGTATCAAATGGTTCCAAAAGGGAATTTCACTAAACATTCCAAGAAGACTTAACTACCACTCTGCTCAAACTCCTGCACAAATAATTTAAGAGGAGAAAACACTGCCTATTTCATTCTCCAAGGTCAATATCTCTCCCATAATAAAGCCAGATAAAGATAGCACAAGAAAAGGAAACTACAGACCAATATCTCATGACTACAGATGTAAAAATCATCAGGAAACTATTAGGAAACCTCATCCTTCAGAATGTTAAAAGAATTATACACTATGATCAATTGGGACTTATGCCTGACATGTAAGGTTGGTTGAACAAAAGAAAATCAATGCTTGTACTACAGCACATTAACAGAATGAAGAAGTAAAAAGCACATGTTCATTACAATTGATGCAGAAAAATATTTGACAAAATCCAGAAACATTTCTTTATTAAAATGCTTAGAACACTAGTAATAGTGGGAAACTACCTGAACATGATAAAGGGAAATTATGAAAAGCCCACAGTTAACATACTACTTAATGGTGAAAGATCAGGAACTAGAAAGAATGACAACATTCACCAATGTTATTCAAAATTGTACTGGACGATTTTGACTGAGCAATTAGGTAAGAAAAAGAAATAAAAGGCATCCAAATTGGTAAAGAAGAGTTAAAACATTCACTATTTGGACATGATCACACTATACATGAAAAATCCTGAAAAAGCCTCAACAAAGCTGTAGAACTAATGATTGAATTCAGTGAACTGGCAGGGTACAAGATCAGCTTTCAAAAATCAGTAATACATAAACATGAGCAAAGAACAATCAGAAGAAGAAATCAAGAAGAAAAATCCATTCACAATAGGAAAAAAAAGATATTACTATCAAGGTATAAATCTAACCAAGGATGTAAAGAGTTGTACACAGAAAATTATAAACTTTGCTAAAAGAAATCAAAGGAGACCTATATAAATTGCAGAATTCATGGGTTTGGAAGATTAAATGTAATTCAGATGTCACTCCTACCCAAAGCAATTTATAGATTCAATGCAATCCCAATCAAAATTCAAACAATCTACTATTTAGAAATAAAATAGCCAATCATCAAATTTATGTGAAATTATAAGAGTCCTGAATAGCTAAACCCATCTGGAAACAGGAGAATAAAGTTGGAGGACTCACTTTTCCAGATCTTAAAACTTATTACAAAGCCGTAGTAATCAAAACAACATGGAAATGCAAAAGGATCTTTGGATCCATTATCTATCTATCTATCTATCTATCTATCTATCTATCTATCTATCTATCTATCTACTAATGGAGTTTAATTGAGAGTTGAGAAATAGAACCACAGATCTTAGACCAATTTATTGTTGACAAGGCTGCCAAGTCCACTAAATGGGGAAAGACTAGCTTCTTCAAGAAATCATACTGGTAGAACAGAATATCCATATGCAAAAGAATGAAAAAGTGCCCATATCTCAAACTATATACAAAAATTTTACCCAAAATGGATCAAAAACCTAAACATAGCAAACAGGACTATTAAATTCATAGAAGAAAATGTAGGGAAGCAACTTCAGGAACTTGTGTTTGATAATAGTTTCTTAATAATTTACATGCAAACATATGTAACAAAGGAGAAAATAGATAAACTACAGTGCAATAAAATTTAAAACCTTTTGTTCATCAAAGGACTTTATGCAAAGTGCAAAGATTACCTACTCCTTGGGAGAAATTATTTGGAAACCACATATCTAAGGGTGTAATATCCAGATTATAAAAAAGAAATCCTACAACTCAAAAAATAAAAAATAAAAATCTTTGCAACTCTTTAAACCTAGGCAAAAGATTTTATAGACATTTCTCCAAAAAGAAATCCAAATGGATTTTTAAAATCATGAAAAAATACTCAACATCATCATCTATTAGGAACGTACAAATCAAAACCAAAATGAAATACCATTTCACAACCACTGAAGTGGCTACTGTTAAACAACAGAAAATTACAGGTGATGATGAGGGTGTGGAGCAATAGGAACAATTCTTGTTTGCTGGTGAGAATGTAAAATGCTGCAGGTTTTGTGGAGGGCAGTTTGGCAATTCCTCAGAAAGCTGACAACAGAATTACCATAGTACTTAGCAATCCCTTTCCCAGGTATATATCAAAAGGAACTGAAAGCAACTCCAACAGATATTTGTACACCAATGTTCATAGTGACATTTTCACAATTGCCAGAAGATGGAAGCAAACCAAGTGTCCATTAGTTGATTAATAAAATGTGATAAACACATACAATAGAATATTGTTCAGAGATAAAAAGGAATAAAGTTGAGATAGATACAACAATATGGATAAACATTGAAGACATTTTGCGGAGTGAAATTAGCCAGACACAAACGAAAAATGTTGTACAACCTCACAGAATAAGCAAATTAATAACAATGAGAATCTGGAATGCAGGTTACCAAGGAATGGATTGGAATGGGGAATTAATGTTTAATTTAAACAGTGTTTACATTAAGGTTGAATTTATTTTATTTTATTTTATTTTATTATTTTATTTTATATATACTTTTTCATTTTTAAAAGATACTTAGATTACATAAATGTTAGACAAAAATATAGGGATTCCTATATGCCCCATTCCCCACACATCCCACATCCACGAGCATAAACATCATTCATTAGTGTGGCACATTCATTGCAATTGATAAACACATCCTGGGGCATTGCCACTGAGCATGGACCATAATTCACATTGTACTTTACATTCTCTCCCACACAGTTCTGCAGTTTAATGGAAGATATAAAGTGGACTATATCTGTCATTGCCATGTCATTCAGGATGATACCCAAGTCCCCAAAAAGCCCCTAATACACCTGTTTTACCCTCTCCCTCCCCCCAGAGCCTACAGTGGCCACTGACTCCACATCAATGTTGTCATTACTTCCATTGTTAGAATCACAGTATGTCTATAGTAGAATACCTGTAAGTCCACTCTAGTCCATAGTTCATTCCCCAATTCTGAGTATTCTGGGATGGTGGTGTCCACTCCACCTCTAATTGAGAAGGAGATTTGATCCTATACAGCTGATGGATGGGACTCTCTTGCTTGCAGTTGTAGACTCTCTCATTTCTTTGTTATGGTGGTTGTCAATCCTCACGTCCTTGTTAGTTGTCCTGGGTGAGTCCCATGAACTGGAGAGTATGTGTTACAACTCTGCTGAAGCTCAGGGCCCAGCTGGCACATGGACCACCCAAAGATTCTAGTCACTTGGATGTACACTTACAATCTCCAGCACCAAGAATAAGTTCAAATAGACAAGTGAGCCAAGTGTAGGGGAGCCATAACTGGGTCCAACTTTGTCAATGTTTTGGAAATGGATGGTAGTGATGGTAGCACAATATTGTGTGTTTTATTAAGAGCACTGAATTATATAGGTCAATGAGGTCAAAGGGGAAATTTCAAGTGGTATGTATGTTACTTGAATGAAAATTGAAAAATAAAACACAAGATTATATAACACAGTGAACTATATTTCAAATGAAGGAGTATAGTTAAAAATTTTACATTATTATTATATTAAATTATATATGTATTATATTATATTATAGTACAATTATAAAAATTTGCTGGGCGAATTATAAGAAATGTATCACACTAATGCGAGGTGTTAATGATAGGTGTATTGGGAAAATACTTCCTAATGTAATCTATAGACTATAGTTAGGACAACTATTGTTCTTTTCTCAACTGCAAAAACACTACGATACTAATACAAAGTGTTACCAATAGTGGGTATATAGGAATAATATAATGTTTACATGAATTTTCTGTAAACCTACTACTTCTCTAATTAAAAACATTAACAAAAAGAAAAACACAAGGGAGAACTTCTTAATGAAAAACGGGTCAAAATATATAGTTAGATGGCCAAATCACTAGCTGATTATTATTTAACACAACCAAAATTCCTTTTTAGCAGTTTGGATCCATAAACTCTTCACTGATTTATTTTGCAGAAACAATAAAATTACAAGCTAGGCACAATGTAAAATCATGTAAAAATAAAAGACTTGTTCATATTGTGATTTTGAAAATCATTACTGTAGTCTGTATGATCAAACCACAATTTCAACTTATAGTGAATATTCAACAGAAGATAGTAATATCAATCTATTCTAACATTAACAATGATACATACTAACCAAGATTATTTTTCCAGGCTATTTATATTTCATAATTAGCAATTCTTCTGATTTTATTACAGGATAAAAAAGATACTGCCATATGTCTGATAAACTGACAAAATTCAGATTACTGTGGTGGTTTGGAGCTGTATGTAAACCAGAAAACATGTTCTTAAAATTAATTCATTCCTGTATATAGAACTTTTTGATGAGGTTGCTTCAATTAAGGTTTGGCTTACCTCAATTATCATGTATCTTAATGTATCTTAATTCTGTTATTGGAGTCCTTTATAGCCAAATGAAATTCACAAAGAAAGAAAGACAGCAAATGTAAGAAAGAGGATTAACATCAATGAAACCCGGAAGAAGGGAGAAACCAGGGAATACTGCCATGTGCCTTGATATCTGATAGTTTCCTGAAAAGATCTCAGGCAGTCAGTGCCAGAATGCCACTGTCTTTGGGGAGAAAATATACCCTTGATGATGTCTTGATTTAAACTTTATTCCAGCCTCAAAACTGTGAGGTATAATTCCTACTGTTCAAGCTGAACCATTGCATGGTATTTACTTGAGCAGCAGAGGAAAATAAAACAATTTCTCAGTAGCTGTCTCTTTTATATATATGGCATTGTAGTGGCACAGATATATAGACCAAAGGAATCTAAATGAAAGCACAGAAATCAACCCTCACATTTATGGCCAACTGATTATTGACAAGGGACCAAAGGCCACTCTATAAGGAAAGAAGAGGCTCTTCAAGGACTAGTGCCTGGGAACCTGGATCTTAGTTTGCAAACAAAAGAAGGAGGACCCCTATATCATACCTTACAAAATATCAACTCAAAGTAGATCAAAGAACTAAACATAAGAACCAGAACTACCAAAATTTTAGAAGAAAATGTAGGACAGCATTGTCAGAACCTTGTCGTAGGTAATGGTTTCTTAGATTTTACATCCAAAGTACAAGCAACAAAAAAAAAAAAGAAAAAAAATAGATAAATGAAACCTCATTAAAGTTAAAAATATTTGCAGCTCAAAATGCTTTACCAAGAAAGGAAATATTAATCTACACAATCAGACAAAATATTCAGATAACATTAAACCAATAAAGTTTTAATATTCAGAATATACTTTTAAAAATCCTTCAATTAAAAACAAAAAGACAAACAACCAAATTAAAAAATGGGCCAAATACTTGAATACACATCTTTCCAAAGAAGATATACAAATATCCAGAAAGCACAGGAAAAGATGTTCAACATCATTAACCATTAGGGGAATGCAAATCAAAACTACAATGAGATACCATTTCACACGCATTGGAATAGCTGCTATTTAAAAAATGGAAAATTGCAAGTGTCGGAGAGGATGCAGAGAAATAAGAACACTCACCCATTGCTGGTGCCACTGTAATATGGTGTAGCTGCTCTGGAAGATAGTTTGGGGATCCTCAGAAATCTCAGTATAAAACTACCATATGATGAGCTAATTCCATTACTGTACATTTGTTATATACACCAAAGGATTGAAAGTAGGGACTTCAATGGATCTTTGCACACAAACATTCATAACAGCATTATACACAATCGCCAAAGATGGAAGCAACCCGGTGTCCAAAAATCCATGAATAGCTAAATAAAATGTGGTTTATGCATACAATGGACTATTGTTTAACCATAAAATTGGATGAATTCCTGATATATGTGACAATTTAGATGAACCTCATGTTGAGTTAAATAAGACAAACAAAAATCAACAAATATTGTATGATATCACTGATTTGAAATAATTAGAATATGCAAACTCATAGAGTAAGAATATAGCATATAGGTTACCAGGGAACAAGGTGGAAAGTTATGGTTTAAAATATACCAAATTCTTCCCTTGTTCTCAAATATGGGGGTAAGAATCTCCTGAGTATATAGGGAGTGCCAAATATAAAAGAGACAAATATGTTAATTCCTTAATATTAATGCATGTGACTGTGAAACTTATTCTTCAAAAATTGAAACTTACTGGTTGCCATAGATTCAGAGAGGAGAGGGAGGAAAGAATAGGTGGAACATATGGCATTTTGGGGGCACTGGAATTGTTCTGCCTGATTTCAAGGTGACTGATACAGGCCATTATACATTTTGTCAGAACCTATAAAAGTATGCGGTGCAAAACATAATGTTAACCATTGACCATGGTTAGTAGCAATGCTTTGATATTTGTTCACAACTGTAACAAATGTACCATATTCATGTAAGATATTATTGGTAGGAGAAGATGTTTGTGGGGCAGTATATAGGAATCCCCTATAATTTTCTGTGACTTTTCTGTAACCTAAACCTTCTTGCAAAATATAGTGAAAAAAAATAAGGTGTTTGGGTAACATACAGAAGAAAATTTCAGTATACATAAAAGATAACAGATCTTATAGGGATGAAAAATGCAAACTTTTATTTTCATATTTTACTTTCTTTTATTTTTTATATTTTGCTTTGTTTTGGGCTGCAGAAAAGTTGTAACTGTGGTAAGGTAGGATCAGTGGTGCAGGAGAACAGTTGTGGGGTATATGTGATGACGGGTGCACTGGGGACATGCCTCTATGGAACCATGGAAGGTGTTCATGTGGTCATTGGGTTTTGTCTCAGTGCATGGAGACACACATGATAAAAAAAAGAATATTGAATTCCCATCCTGGAGAGTCCTGTAACATTCTGTAACAGAGTGGGAAGAGTCTCTAGAGTATATGGACAGTGCCTAGTGAAGGTGGACATAACAATATGTCAGGCCCTTTATATTGATTATTGTACTTATAAACCTTGCTCTTGTGAAATTGAAACAGCCTAGAATATATACTGCCTGAGTCAGCTCCTGAAAGCCTCCTTGTTGCTCAAATGTGGCCTCTCTCTAAGCCAAACTCAGCATATAGACTCACTACCTTCCAGCTATAAAGGACATCACTCCCAGGAATGATCTTCCCTGGCACTGATGGATTATTCTCAAGCACCAAATAGCAATGCATTTGGATAAAGACTTTGATCAAAAGGGGGAAATAGTAAATAAAAATGAGATTTTATGGCTAAGAGATTTCAAAGTGAGTAGAGTGGCCATTCCAGACATTACACTTAAGCACATTTCAGAAGGATCTCACTGACTGCCACAGTAAACAGTGTCTCAAGCAGGGGTTTCTGATGACTCTAGAAACATCTAAACACTATTGGCAAGGCAGACAACCCCAGAAAATTGTCACCCCATCAATGAGCCTTACCTTGGAATATATGATACCCTATCTCCCCCAATGTATCACAGTTAGACTAATTTATAATTTTCCCACACATGGTTTTTCTGCCCCTTTATTTAAACCTATAATTAGCATTATACCCATTAAATATATGTCCATGGACTTAAATTTTCTGGGTGTTCATATGCCAGTTGAGCCCTGAATTTCAGCAGAGTTGCAACCAACACCTTTTCTCCAGCTCATCAGATTCACCCAGGAAAACTAAAAAGGATGATGATGGACAATGCACATCCCTAAAAACATAGAATATTTACAACTGTAAGCATGACTGTTCTAGCCATCTGCTCCATGGGATCTAAGTCCCCTCTCAATTGGAAGCAGAGTGGGCACCACCATCCCAAAATCCACAAGACTGAGGAATGGAAAAACATAAGGGGGGGATGCAACTATGGACTAAAGTAGACTTATTATTATTCTAGTAATAGAAGAAATTGTAACACTGATATAAAGGCAGTAGCCACCAAAGATTCTGAGGGGTGAGAAAGGGAAAAACAGGTGTAACATGGGGCATTTTGAGAACATTAGAAATGTTCTGCATGATATTGCAATGACAGATACAAGCAATTATATATTTTGTCAAAATCTATAATATTGTGTGGTGCAAAGTGTACACCATAATGTAAATTATAGACCATTTTTACTAACAAGGCTTCAATATATGTTCTTCAATTGAAACAAATGTACCACACAATGAAAGATGACAATGGAAGAAATTGTGAGAGGGGAAGATGGTGGGGTATATGGGAATCCACATATTTTTCATGTAACCTTTATGTGATCTGTAGCTTCTTTAAAAATAAAGAACAAATTGTACCAGGTTTTTATGTGGAATGATGGAAATATTTGGTAATGGATGGTTGTGATGGTAGCACATTGTGAAAACAATTAAAAGCAATGAAAATAAAAGAACAAATAAAAATAAAGAACAAATTGTACCAGGTTTTTATGTGGAATGATGGAAATATTTGGTAATGGATGGTTGTGATGGTAGCACATTGTGAAAACAATTAAAAGCAATGAATTATATATCTGAATGCAATTAAAAGAGGAACCATTCAGATTGGATGTATGGTAACAGCATAAACATTTTTAAAAATTCATGGAACTACACTACACAAACAGTGAATAGTATATTAAACATGGGTTATAGTTAATTATACAATTATAAACATGTGCAATCATAAATTGTTACAAATCTTCCACACCAGTACAAGGTGTTAGTAATAGGGCAGCAAATGGGAGTCCTGTATTTTATGCATGATTGATCTGTAAAACCACAACTTCTCTAATAAAGAATAAAAGAATCAAACCTCAAATTAATAATCTAATTTTCCATCTTAAAGAACTAGAAATAGAGAAAAATTAAATCTTAATCTAGAAGAAGAGAGAAAATAATTAGTAAAGATACTTGAAATAGAAAATTAAAAATATTAGTGAAAATCAATGGAAGAAAGGGTTGTCTTGAAAATCAATTTTCTCAACAAAATTGATAATATTTAGCCATACTGACTACAACAAAGATATGATTCACAATAACAAATAAAATAAGAATTGATAATGGGGAGGTTACTGTTGATGTTACAGAAATCAAGTATTATAATAGAATACTATGAGCAATTGTATATCAATATATTAGATATTTAGATGAAATATACAAATTTCTAAAATCACACAACCTCCCAAATTGACTCAAAAGAAACAGAGATTCTGGAGCAATATCTACTGTGGTCGATTAAGCCTGTATGAACCACAGAAAAATGTGCTCTTGTAACTGGTCCATTCCTGTGAGTGTGAACCTGTTACAGGCAGCATGGTTTGATTAGATTACTTCAGTAAGACAAGATCCAGGGAGTATCTTAATCCTCTTACTGGAGTCCTTTATAAATGTGATGGATACTGAGAGAGGGGCATGCAGAGACACACAGGAGCTCAGAGAGAAACTTCCAGTAGCTGACAGAGCAAAAGCCACAGGATCAGTGAGAGAAAGCCTCAAGAGCAAGGACCTAAAATCAACACAACTTGGGAAAGAGGAAGCCAGAAACTGAAGCAATGATACCCAGAAGAGAAGGGAGAGATCAGCAGATGCTTCGATATGCAGGTCTTTGGGGAGACAGCATTGCTTGATGATGCCTTGATTGGAACTTTCATGGCCTCAGCACCGTAACCTACTAACCTAAATATCCCTGTAGGAGTCAACATATTTCTGGTATATTGCCTTGGCTGCCTTTAGCAAACTAAAACATACACCATATAAAGTGAATATATCAGTACAGTATTTTAACAACTTTTTTACCCAAATGAGCATGGATTAGTGGAGTGTAAAATTTACTCCAGAGAATCCCAAGTACACAAAGCAAATTAAAGCAATGGACAATAAAGACTAAATTTTACTTGAAGGTTGAAGATTTATAACACTGTTGAAGAAGGCATAAGCAGAAGGATAAATGAAGACATCATATAAATTATAGTAGTGAATAATTTTTTGATTAGGGGTAATTAAAATTAGGCATATTCCAAAATGTCAGTAAAGACTGATAAAGAAAATGTAAATAACAATTATATTTATATAGTATTTTGAGGCTTATCTTTCCAACTCTTTTTTATACAGTCTGACATACATTGTCCCAGGGTCAGCATAGACTGTCTTCTTTCTCCAGGGGAGGCACAGCTCCAGAAGCAAGAAACTGTGATCTAACTAAAAATGATTTCTGTTAATTGTGATTTAGAATACAAAGGAATAATTGTAATTTGATTTAATTCATGTCCCTAGATTTCCATAGATGGCAAATACTGTAATTACAAATGGAAACAAGAGACATTTGAGTTGAACATACATGTATTTATTACTAAAGTTCATAGAGGTGAATAAAAAATAAAACTGAAAGATTCTTGATACTGATCTTGTTAAGCAATTTGGTGACTCTATAAGCCTTATAACTTTTATTAAAAGTGACACCTTATTTTTCATTTCTTAGAGTTGGTCTATATTTCACATGCAAATAACGTAAGTGCAATACTGTTAACAAAGCTTGTGCAATGAGAGTTATTTTCCCTTAGTATGAAAATTTTGCACTGATCTAATAAAATGAACTTTTCATTAAATGTGCTTTATGTAGACTGAAAACTGATGAATGAAGAATGTGAAACAGTCCAGCCCCATTGCTACAACACTTTGAGTGTTCTTGGGCTGCATGTGTTCTAATGGACACTGAAATTGAAACAGTTTTAAGATATTTTGATTTTCTAAATAGATCTAAGTCCATCACTAAAATATGTTTTGTTCTAATGGAACAAATAGGATTATTCTCATATGAATGCATATCCCAGTTCCAGTTATTTAGGCAACTTGCATTCAAAGCATAGCATTGTTCAAACAATATCAAGAAGGCTTCATGATAATAAATGAAAATATCAAGAGGATCTGATAATTAAATAATGAGGTAAGGTTTTGGAATCCAGCAGAATTTTTGTTGATAAAGAATTTGAAGTATAACCCTGGGACTTGTAAAGCTAATTAAACAACAAATAACTACTATGTAACTAATCCTTGGACTTGTGTCTCCTGAGTAGTCACGTAAACTAATCATCATGGGTCTTGTGGGTAACATCCATAAATCACACATATAATGAAAGTAGATATCCTTTGGGAAACTGATAGGCCAAGATGTCAGTGTAACATTGGGACTGAGATTATCATAGGTTCTAAAGCACCTGCTAGAGTAATGTTCCATGAAAAAATGAAAGAGGAGCCAAAAGGTGTTGGAGAAATTTTTAGGCTACAGGTAGGACCTGGCTCATTGTATGAAAAGCAGAACTTCTAATACTTAAATTATATAATTCTTTTTTTGTGGGTTTTATCAATTATTTTAAAAAATGTATCAACCTAATATAGAGGTGTTAATTTGTTGAAAAGTTAGAATAATATGTCTCTACAAAACTCATCCTATGGACATTTTTGTTGTTTACATTGTTCATTAATTGACTTTGACATATTTTTAAAATTGGAAGGCATATTTGATGTATCATGCAAAATATCCCTACCTTTAATATTTGCTATGTGCCACTTTGCCCATTCTATACTAGAATCTTTCAGAGAGAAGACACACCTTAATACACATTCCACTGCACTAATTATATACACATCAGGTTTTTTTCCACAAAATCTCTATCGACCTGTAAATAAAAACAGCAAGAAACAAAACAAAACAATGACAAATTGTAAAATGACAGTAAATCTGCCTGATTGGTATTTTTAAGGGTTTTTCACCAAACAGATTAACAGACCACCAAACACATTCATAAATGAGAAACAAAAAATGATTTTAAAATGATGAGAGACTAATGCTTACAAGAGAATCACATGTAAAACAGAAAGGAACAATTATTTATGTACCCAAGAAGAATAAAAGGAAACTACTAGTGTTGGAATTAAGATAATTTATGCAAAGAAATTGCCAGAGAAGAGAACAAGAGTTTTCATGCAAAAATAATATGATTGATTGTTCCACATGAAAATTTGATTCAACATATCTAATTCTCATTGTGTTTTTTGCATGTTCAAGATGAGAACACCAAAGAAAAATTATCAGCTCAGAAGTAGTAAATAATCCTAACTGAACATATTTCTGGGAGATCCTCAGGAAACTTATTATTTTTGTGATCATCGAATTTTTCTAAACTTCTTTTCATTCCTTCCATTTGAATTTTCACCAGCCTATACATTCCTTGTTTATTCTAGGGGAGAAGTCTCTATTTCAGATGATCTAGTAAATTCTGAAAATTTTTTGCCTTTTTCAGAATTGTTGTAAAATGACACTGTAGAAATTAAGAGGTCATATCAATGCTATGAATTAACACAATCAGGGATATATTTATATATTTCAAAAACCAAATGTAGTTTAAATTTACTATTTACAGTGTTATTCAGGCAGAGAACTGAAAGGAAACATGAAAATAGGTTGCCTCTGCACCACAATAAGGTATGTGATACTGTACCATAGAATATATGTTTTTTTATATATACATATATGTAAATACATACACAACCACATCAAGAGATAGAAAAAATATTGGATAGAGAGATAGATAGAGAGATAGAAAAATCGATTAGATAGATAGATAGATGATAGATAGATAGATAGATAGATAGATAGACTCTGCAAATAACCTCAAAGCCCAGCACTATATTATGAAATGGTTAGATCATAACCTATGGTTTTGCACTTACAATTTGTACATGTTTTAAATCATGACTTTGCAGAAATGGAGGACGTAGATATGTTGAATTGCAGATTCTCATAAAGTATACTATGCCCATGACATTGGATGGCGCATAGGACATTATAAATGGATGTGGCTTTTACTATCCTATGAAAACATAACTTTGTATTCAGTTAATGGAAGAATAATATTTATAATGCAATCTTGTACTCTTAAAAGTTTATTAAATAATCTAGGAGAGAAGAAGAAATGCTTTCTGTTGTTTAATAAATCAAAAAAAGTGAATGTGAATCAATTCAAGTTAATATCTTCAAAGAAAGACTTACACTACAGGCGTCAGGAAAATAAGTTCCAGTGAGAATTCTCTTCATAACCATTATTAAAATATCAAAACAAACTTTAAATTATTTTATGGAACATTCCAAATTAAAAGTTTCTGGATTGAGCCATAAATTAAAAAAAAAAAATTGTCTGGATATTTAGCCTGATAAATAATTCCAGCTTTTCAATGTAAGTTGGACATATATATCTTCATGAAAACTTGCTTAATATATTTTTGCTCAGTAATTTTAATATGTTATTATTACTATTTTTATTATTAAATGAATATATCACATCCCATGGTAAAGGTTAAAATCTTAATTATTATTCATTTTAATGGTAATGATTCAAGACTCTACTCATTAACTAATCATGAATGATCCAAGTTTGAGAAACTTTAATCTATGCCATTACCACATGTTTGTATAAAAATAAAAATTACAGGGATATATGCAACCATTTTGATGTTATACTGAATATTTATATATAAAATATAAATATAAATAAACTAAGTCTAAACATGTTGATTGATTTGGCTATTTCTTGAGGAGAAAACTCACTTTATAAATGTATTAACTCAATACAGAATATTGAATAAGACTTTTTTGTTCATTGAAATCACAATGAAAAAGCCAATGAAGACTTCTGGGAAGACAGCATTGGAGTAAGTAGGCAGGGCTCAAATCTCTTACAAAATCAATGGAGGTCCTAAACCAAGTAAATTACAAGTTTTAGTATACAGTTATTATTTAAGTATGTTCATGTATGAGTGATATACATGAATAAAATTTTATTAAAACACACACAAATGGAGGAAAGAATAAAGCTGCCTCAGGGAGTTGCTTTGGGGAACAGCAGACCAAGACATTTCTGCATTGTCCAGGAGGGTGAGGGACAGAGAGACAAAGAAGCTGAAACAAAAACAGAAGTTACTAGCCCCTGCACTGGAAATAGGACCCACCACCAACTAACAGACAGGAGAGCCTGGATAAAACTTGTTCCTCACTGCAGCCGACTGAGAGGGGACCAGTCATCTTCCTCTCTGGTAAGTGGGAGGTTGTGGTGGAGAGCAAAGAGAGGTTTCTTCTCAGTGGATGTAGTCAGCAGGGCCTGCTTTGAATCTTGGCTCTGGCCAGACCAGAATCATGGACAAGTGGAGGTTGAAAGAGATAACTCCATGGAAAGTTTTGCTAAAGACTGCTTTCTGATGGCACACTGGGAAGACTGCAAGAAGAAAAAATGCTTTGGGGGTCTTTCATGTCCCAGACACCTTGGATATGATGTGCACCATATTAGTGGATATCTGGCTATTTTTGATGAGTTTGGCTGGGCAATTTTATTTATTTATTTTTTAAACAATTTATTGAAGTATATCATTCATACATGACCATACATAAATTATAAGTGTTCAGTAAACATTGTGAACTTACAAAATAAACATGCATAACATCATGCAGGGTTCCCACACATCACCCACTAAAATCACCCCACATTGTTGTGAAACATCTGTTAACAAATCATGAAAGAGCATCGTCAAAGGATTACTACTAACTATAGTCTGTATCTTCCTCCTCTATACATTTTTTTAAGGATTTACTTACTTATTTATTTACTTTTATCCATTTTTACTCCCACTCCCTGTTTTTGCTGTTTCTGTTTCCATTCACTGGGCAACTCTCTGTGTCTGTTTCCTGCCCTCTCTTATCATCCTTTTCCTGCTGTCTTCACTGGTATTCAATCTTTGGAACCCCCAATGTGGGAGAGAGGCATCCTACTGTTTGTGCCACTTTAGTTCCTGGTTTTTCAGTGCCTCTTGTCTTGGCTCACTCTTGTGTCACTCTCCTGTTATGTCATCATCATGCTGTGTGGCTCACCCGTGCATGGGGCCTGGTGGCTCACCTGCTTGCAGGGCCTAGCAGCTCGCCCGCTCATGGGGCCTGGTGGCTCACCCATGCACGCTGCCTGGTGGCTCACTTTGGGCCTGGTGGCTCACCTGCTTGCAGGGACTGGTGGCTCACCTGCTTGCAGGGCCTGATGGCACACCTGCACACGGTATCTGGTGGCCCATGCACATTCTATATTTTTCTTTTTCTACTTTTACTGGGAGGTCCTGGGGATTGAACCCAGGTCCCTCCATAAGGGACATGGAAGCCCAATCATCCCAGCCACATCTGTCATCCTGGTATATCATTTAAGGTACACCAAATATACAAAAAGTTTCAGCCTTTTCCCATACAGGATGGTCAAATAATAAATCAGGCTTAGTTTATCACCAGAATTCTGAAAACCAGACCTAGGGAGAAAAATTAGGTCTGGGGACACATGCATGGTTTCTAATATAGCAAATGTTTAGCCTACCATGATTATCACAAAATCAGGACAGAGAGAATATTTGCATCGGCTGGGCAATTTTAATGACAGAAAAAGTTGAACCGAAAATCAAAGAAGAGACAGGAAACAACACCACTAAGCAAAAAGGGAAATTGATTATCAGAGTAAATTCACCAACATAATCACATGCTGAGACATCAGGAAAAATTTACAACCCATACGAAGAAAAAGGAAGATATATCCCTGAACAAGGAACAAGTGAAAATTTCTGATGAAACACAGGATTTAAGACAACTAGTCAGTGGTAATCAAACAAATCTAAATAAATTGAAGGAATTAAAGGAAAATATGGCTAGATAGATAAAGGTTATTAAGAAGACACTGGGTGAGCATCAAGAACAATTTAAAGCCTACAAAGAAAAGTAACAGAACTTATGAGAATGAAAGTCAAAGTAGATGGGATTAATAACATATTAGAGGCATATAACAGTAAATTTGAAATAGCAATAGAACAAATAAGTGAAATCAAGAATAGAACATCTGAACTTGAAAAGACAGAAGAGACATAAAAAATAAGCACAGTTTCAAGAAACTGATTGACAACATAAAATGCACAAACATACACATTATATAAGTGTCCCAGAAGGAGAAGAAAATGGAAATGAAGTAAAAAAAATTGTGAGAATAATGACTGAAGATTTCCCAACCCCTATGAAAAACATAAATATCAATATCCAAAGACAATGCACCCCAAACAGAATAAATCTAAATAAACATAGTCTGAGATAACTGCTATTCGAAAGGTCAAATACCAGAGATAAAGATAGGATTCTATAGCACCAAGAGAAAAGAAATGCATCACATACAAGGGAAGCACAGTAGTACCAAGTGCCAATCTCATCATAAAGCATAGAGGTCAGAAGGCAGTGGTATGATACATTTAATGTACTGTAAGGAAAAAACTGCCAGCCAAGATTTCTTTATCCAGAAAATCTGTCCTTCAAAGATTAAGTTGAGTTTTAAGTCTTTGAAGATGAAGAAAAACTGAGACAATATGCTACCAAATGACCATTTTTACAAGAGACACTAAGTGGAGTGTTAAAACCTGAAACAAAAAGACGAGGTCAAGAGACTTGGAGAAGAGTGTAAAAATTAAGTTTATTAATAAAGATTACTTAAAGGGTAATAAAGAGAGAAATTAGAAATATATGACAATGGAAAGTCAAAGGATAAAACTGGATGAAGTAAGTAATGCCTTCATCGTAATAATATTGAATGCTAATGGAGTGAAATCAACAATCAAAACCTATAAACTGAAAGAATGGATAAAAAATATGAGCCTTCTATATGCAGTCTATAAGAGACTTGCTTCAGAGGCAAGAACACAATCAGGTTGAAATTGGAAAGATGGAAAAACTTACTAAATGCAAATAGTAAAATAAATATATTTGGAGTAGTGATACTAATATTGGACAAAATAGATTTTAAATGAAAAACTTATAAGAGATGATGAAGATCATTATATATTAATAAAAAGGGCAATTCACCAAAAAAGAAATAACTATATTAAATATTGATGTACCTTACCTGGTTGTCCCAAAATACGTGAAGCCTGCACTGATGAAAATGAAAGGAGAAATAAACATTTCTATAATAATAGTTGGAGACTCCAATACACCATTCCCAGCATTGGATAGAACTTCTGTACAGAAGATAAATAAGGAAACAGAGAGGCTGAATAATATGATAAATGAACTAGACCTCACCGATATTTAGTGCATTACACCCCAAAACAGCAGGATATACATGCTTTGCAAGTGCTCATGTATCTTTTTCCAGGATAGACCATATGTTGGGTTACAAGACAGGTCTTAATATATTTAAAAGAACTGAAATTAAACAAAGTACTTTTTCTGATCATAATGGAATGAAAGTAGAAATCTGTAACGGGCAGAAAAATGGAAAATTCATAAATATATGAAGATTAATCAGCACACTTAAATAATCAGTGGGTCCAAGAAGGAATTGCTGGAAAAATCAGTAAATATGTCGAGACAAGTAAAAACAGAAACACAACATATCAAAACATATGGGATACAGCAGAGGCAGTGCTGAGAGGGAAATTAATTGCCCTCAATGCTTACATTAAAAAAAAAAAAAGAGCTAAAATCAAACACATAACTGTACAGGTGGAGGAACTAGTAAAATAACAGAAAACAAATCCCTAAACAAGACAAAGGAAAGAATTGATAAAGAGCAGAGAAAAAATAATTGAAATTGTGAACTAAAAAAAATAGAATCAACAAAACAAAAAGTTGGTTTTTCAAGAAGATCAAAAAAATTAAAGACCCTTAGCTCACTAACAACAAAAGAAAAGGAGAAGATGCAAATAAATAAAATCAGAAATGATAGGGGGAAATTACCACTGATAAAACAGATAAAAGAGATCATAACGAGTACTATAAACAGAATGCCAACAATTTAGACAAAGTATATGAAATGGACCCATTACAAGAAACACATGAACAATCTACATTGAACCTAGAAGAAACAGAAGACCTTAACACACCAATCACAAGAAAAGAGATTGAAACAGTCACTGAAACATTTCAAATTGAAAAGCCCATGATCAAGTGATTTCAAGGAGAATTCTCCCAATCATTCAAAGATATTCTAATACAAATCTTTCTCAAGTTCTTCCAAAAATTGAACACATGAAAACACTAACAAACTTAATCTATGAATCAACATAACCCTAATAGCAAAGCCAGAGAAAAATACTATGAAAAAAGTAAATTACAGTCCAATTTCTCTAATGAATATAGATACAAAAATCCTCAACAAAGTACTAACACAATGAATCCAAAAGCATTTTAAAAGAATTATACATAATGATCAAGTGAGTTTTATCCCAGTTTTGCAAGGATCATTCAACAAAGAAAATAAGTTAGTGCAATAAATGACATTAATAAATTGAAGAAGACAGTAGCATGATCATCTTGATTGATGCAGAAAAGGCTTTTGATGAAATACAGCATACCTTCTTGATAAAAAAACAACACCCTAAAAGCAGGAATAAAAGGAATATTTCTCAACATGGTAAAGTGCATATATGAAAATCCCACAGCTAATAGTATAGTCAAAGCTGAAATACAGAAAGTTATCCCTCTGATATGAGGAAGAAGACAAGGATGCCCACAGTCACTACTGTTATTCAATATTTTGCTAGAATTTCTAGCTAGAGCAACTAGGCAAAAAAATAAAAAATAAAAACAAAAAACAAACAATAAAAGGCACCCAAATAGGAAACGAAGGAGTTAACTTTCACTATTCACTGGTGATATAATCCTATA